>CM052545.1:101212504-101246547 GCA_028533065.1 Trachops cirrhosus
CCCCCCACCCCCCCAGTGTCATCTCCCGTGCCTGAGAGAAGCCCGTGGAGACGGAGTTCCCTGGGGGTTCACGGCCGCCCCTCTCTTGCCGCCCTAAGCTTTTGGGACTGGGAGAAGGGGGAGAAGCTGGACTACTTCCACAACGGGAACCCGCGGTACACCCGCGTCACCGCCATGGAGTACCTGAACGGCCAGGACTGCTCGCTGCTGCTCACGGCCACCGGTGAGTGGGCGGCGCCGGGGCCCGCGCAGCCCCGCGAAGTCCCCTCCGGCCCTGACGGTCTCTTCCGGCCCCGGGCCGGGCCTCGGCCACGAGCGAGGGAGCGCCCCTCTCGCACGCAGCGGGGGGAGCGCGGCGACCCGTGCCGGCTGGTTCTGTCCTCCTCCGGGACCCAGTGCCTCCCTGGCCAGGAGGGGACCTGCGGCCCCTGTGCCTGCAGCCTTCAGGAAGCCCACGGGGAGGGTAAGGGAGGCGGGCCCACCGCGACATGGGCCGGGGTCTCCAGCCACCTCTGCGGTCAGGCTCCCTCTTCCTGGTGGTCACCTCCCAGCTGCTGTTCTGTCCTGTCCTGCCGTGTCCCAGGCTTCTGAGCCACTGAGACAGTTGAGCTGGTCGCGCTGACCACGCGAACTTTCTCTCTTCCCAAAGTGTTCCTGGCCACCCTGTGAAGGGTGTGCTGGTGGGGCAGGTCCCAGCTGACCTCGTCCTCCTGCAGGGAGGCGGCGGGGGGTCATCCTTCAGGGAGGCGGGTGAAAGGGCCGGGGCGCAGACTGTGTGAGGGGCCCACGAGGCTGGGAGCGGGTTTCCGGCGGGTGTGACGCCAGGAGGAGGGAAGGACACTCGGGGGACCCACCTCACTGCTGTCTGCCAGAGGACACAGGGCCACACATCCACACTGAGCGCGTGTCCTGACCAAGAGCCAGTGGCCATGGCCTGTCTCCCGAGGAGGCTCCCGGCTTGGGGGGTGGTGCACAGACAGGAGGGGGTGGCGTGCGGGACTCTGTCGCTTGGTGGGATTGGCTCTTCCACTCAGGAGCTGTCCCGGGAGCTGGAGCAGGGCGTGCGGTGGGGGAGGGGCGGGGAGCCTGGGGCCAGCTCTGCCCAGCGGGGAGTCCTAGGGTGCAGCGCCCCTGCCGTGCGCCCAGCGGAGTGAGGGCCTCGGGATCTGCATCGTCGCTGCCCCGCCCCCCGCGCTGGGAGCTGGGCCTGCGCTCCGACCGCCTTCTCTGCCGTCCCCCAGATGACGGCGCCATCAGGGTCTGGAAGAACTTCGCCGACTTGGAGAAGAACCCGGAAATGGTGACCGCGTGGCAGGGGCTCTCGGACATGCTGCCCACGACCCGAGGTGCGTCCCCCCCAGTGGCCGAGGGAGGGGTTCCGGGTGGGGGGGCTGCAGTGCCCGTCACCCCGGGGGACGGCTCCTGCAGGCTGTCGAGTTCACGTCGATTCCGGAAGCGTGACCCAGCCGGCCCCCCGGGAAAGCACTTCTCCCTGGGCGGCAGGCCACATGGGGCGACCACCTGGCCGACCCCCGACCTGCCTTGGTGCGCCCCCCGCCGGCACGCGCCTGTGCCCAGCCCTCGCCCCTGCCTCGAAGGGGGAGCGGCGGGGAAAAGCTTCGTGCTGGCCGGGCCGGGGCCGCGCTCTGAGCTGCTCGCACCCAGATCCGGTCCCTTTGTGGGGTCAGGCTGCCCCGGTGCCGACAGCAGGAGCGCTTCTCAGTCCCTCCTGCCGACCTGGGGTCTCCACACCTCCGTCCACCCCCCGCACGGCCTGGCCGTGCAGTGACTTAGCAGGACCGATGCCGTGGCTCCGTGCCAGAAGCCACAGGGGTGAGGTTGGGGCGGGCCCTGCTTCCTCCTCGCAGAGGGCGGCCTCAGGGAGGCGCGTGCCCGGTGCCCCGCAGGCCGGGGCCGGAGGGAGCACTTGCCCCCTCCCCACCCGGCTTCCTCTGACCCTCCGGGCCGCTGCCGAGTGTCCTGCCCCTGGTGCAGGTGACACTCGGAAGTTGTGTGCCCCTGAGCAGTCTCTGTACCTGCCTGGAGGCCTGGGGGCACTCACAGGGTCCCTGCGAGAGCCTGACTCACGGGCATCCGTGTCTGTCCCCCGGGGGGCGGGGTGCAGGCCACCGTCCCTCGGGGCCGTGTTTGCACCTGCGCCTGAGTGGGAGGGGCTGGTGAGGGCCGGCCCTCCCCCTCAGATTCCAGGACCGTCGCCCCGGGACAGTTGAGGTTGGCGGGGACCGGACCTTAGGAGTCCACGGAGGCCATTGTGGACTGGCCCCTGACCTGGAGGGCTGAGCACGGACAGCGCGGACCCGGGACTCCAGAAGGACGTGCCCTCGCCCTCCGTGGCCAGGCGTGGGGCCAGGGCACGTGCCCGGGGCCTGCGTGCCGGCAGATGCGCCCTGTGCCCCGGGCTCTGCAGTTCGCCTGGCTGGGCTGAGGCCTCAGCGTCGAGTCCCCGACGTGGCCGCCCGCGGAGCCGGGGCTCCTGGGTCAGACCCGTGGGCTGCAACATGGCGCAGGGCGGGGAGGCAGGGCGGGGCCGCTGCTGGGGCGCCCAGAGCTGCCCGCCTGCCCCCCAAACACCAGGACTCCGAGCTGCCCCTCCGGGGGGTGCCGGTTCCAGCAGGGGTCTAGGGAAGGCTCTAAATTGTTGCCCCAGCCCGGAGACCCGGACTCGGGGTGCACTGGAGCCCACATGGGGCAGGGGACCTGCCCGGCGGGCCGGCAGAGCATCTGCCCGGACCAGGCCCCCGCGGTGACGCTGTGCCCGCCCGTCTGCGCAGGAGCCGGGATGGTGGTGGACTGGGAGCAGGAGACCGGCCTCCTCGTGAGCTCGGGGGACGTGCGCATCATTCGCATCTGGGACACGGACCGCGAGGCGAAGGTGCAGGTAAGCGCTCGGTGCCACAGCCCCGCCGCCAGCGCCGTCTTCACGGAAAACCAGCGCTGAGGGCCCCTGGGTGTCGCTCGCCCTGGGGACGGCGGGGCCCAGACGAAGGGGCCTCGGTGCTGGGATCCGGGAGCCGTGTGGCCGACCCCGGAGGCTCTGGAAACCTCCAGCCTCTGGAGGGGGCTCGGCCTGTGGGGGGCCACCCAGACCCTCAGAGTGCTGGCGTGGCTGGACGCAGGGTCACACAGTGACCTGCCCCGCAGTGTCCTTAAGCCCGGGGCTCAGCACGCTGGGGCCTCAGCGTGTCTCTGCTCTGCCCCAGGACATCCCCACGGGCGCTGACAGCTGCGTGACCAGCCTGTCCTGCGACTCCCACCGGTCCCTCATTGTCGCCGGCCTCGGCGACGGCTCCGTCCGCGTCTACGACAGAAGGATGGCCCTCGGCGAATGGTAATCCGGCCGAGCCTTCCCGCCGGGCACCCCCTGGGTGCCAGGGGCCATGTTTCAGCCGCAGGCCCGCCCCACTGAGGCTCCTGTCCCCGTGAGCCGTGGACAGGCAGGGGCCCGGGGGCTGGCCAGGCACTGCCTCCCTGTGCTCCGTTTCCCAGGGGGCGCACCTGCCAAGGAGGCGGGGCCAGGGAGCCACACGTGGGCGCCGGGCAGGGCGGGCACTGCAGGGCAGGTGGCCGCACATTGGGGAGCTGGTGTCCGCCTGCTGGTCACTCACCCGAGGACGCACGGCTCGTGGCGACAGCGCACCAGTGTGGCCCCGCCCCCGAGCCGTGGTTGTCCCCACCGGCCCCGCCCCGGGCCCTGACCTGCGCCTCGCCCCGCCCCGTCCCCGCAGCCGCGTCATGACGTACCGGGAGCACACGGCCTGGGTGGTGAAGGCTCGCCTGCAGAGGCGCCCCGAGGGCCACATTGTGAGCGTGAGGTGAGGAGCGCGCACTGCGGGGGCGTCTCCCGGAAACGTTTCCCCTCCGCTCGAGACCCGCGCTCGCTGTTTAACAGCAGGGGTGGCGGCGGCGTTGGGGTGGCAGCGGACTGGCCGCAGAAGGCAGGGGCACACCGGTCCTCCCTGGGGGGCCTCGCCACGGGTGCGGGAGGCCTGCTCGGCGGGGGCCGGGGAGCGGGCGCAGGGCCGCGGGGGGTCCTGGTGCGCGCCACGGCCGTCAACCCATAAATCCGGTTCTGCAGCTGGTAAATCCAGCGCTGAGAGCAGCGAATATTTATTTGCCCATTAAAGGGACAGCAGAGTGTAATTTATCGTCGGGGCTGCTGTTCCTTCAAACAGCCGCTCCCTCCCTCGCTTGCGATGTAAAAACCAGACGTCCGCGGGGCCTGAGGGCAAGAGGGAGGGGCCCCCAGGGGCACGTGCGGCCTCCCCGGCCCCCCATCCCTGCCACGGGGAATCTGATCTCCAGGACAGGAAGTGAAACAAACCGGTCTGGTCTCCCCACTCCGTCACCGCTCCTGCGCTGGCTCCCCACGCACGTCCCAGCGGCCTGGGTCGGTGGGCGGGCGCTCTGAGGGTCCGAGGGGCCCCCACATGCCTAGTTGCGGGGGCCGGCGCGCCCGGCCGCACGTCACCGTGACCCTGTCTCGGCAGCGTGAACGGAGACGTGCGCTTCTTCGACCCGCGGATGCCGGAGTCCGTGAGCACCATGCAGATCGTGAAGGGCCTCACGGCCCTGGACATCCACCCCCAGGCCAACCTGATCGCCTGGTAGGTGCCCGCCTCTCTCGGGCCGGGCCGGGGGCTGGCGCACCGGTCCTCACGGGAGGCCTTGCCCTCCCGCCCTGGGCTCCCCCGAGGAGAAGGGCACTGACGGCCCTCTCGCCCGCCGCCCGCCCTCCGCAGCGGCTCCATGAACCAGTTCACGGCCGTCTACAGCGGGAGCGGGGAGCTCATCAACAGCATCAAGTACTACGACGGCTTCATGGGCCAGCGCGTCGGCGCCATCAGCTGCCTGGCCTTCCACCCGTACTGGGTCTGTGCCCCGTGCCCTGGGCGGGGCCGGCGGGGGGCGGGGCTCGGGGGTGGGGCCGGCAGCGGGGGCGGGTGGGCTGTGGCAGGGCTGCCCTGCGACACCCCCTGGGCCTCCGCCCTCCTGTCCGGGCGGTGCCTGAGCCGCCCTCACCCCGGAGGCAGCACCAAGTTCCCTGCCACTCAGGGAAGAGCGGCCGCGGAGCGCGAGAATGTTCCAGTGAGAAGTCTTCCGGGGAACTGCGCACGCACGGCAGGGCACCTGCCCTTGGGGACGGCGGTCCCCGTGGCCGCAGGCTGTGGGGGTTTCTGTCGGGACTCCGCCCACCTGCCCTCGGGCCGCCAGGGCTCCCCCGGAGCCTGGCGTGCGGCTCTCCCGCAGTGTGGCGCGGCTGTGCGGAGAGCCGAGGCTGGGGTCCCCCCATCCCTGCGCCTGCTCTCCGGTGGAGGGGGCAGGAAGTGGCGGGCGGCCGGCGCCCCTCCCCCGCGGCCACCCCGGGAGCTGCCCACCCGCTCACCGCTGCTTGCTCTCCTCTGCAGCCGCACCTGGCCGTGGGCAGCAATGACTACTGCATGTCCGTGTACTCCGTGGAGAAGCGCGTCAGATAGCGGCGCCCGCCTGCCGGACCTCGTGCGTGCGCGGGCCCGCTGCCGCCCGGGCGCTCTGGTCCTGACCTGGCTGCCGAGGGCTCCCGGAGGCTGTGCTGTCCGTCTGTCTGTCTGTCTGCGCTGCCGTGCTCCTGAGCCCTGGGGCTTGGCGGCTGCTTCTTTGCTGGGTCGCAGCTTCCAGGCCTAGGACAAGGTCACCCTCGCCCGCCCCTTCCTGTCCTGCTTTTCTTCTGAGAGTGTTAACGGGGAAACAAACTCGTTTTCTTTTCCGAGCAATCCAAGCAGGAGCCCCACAGAGCTCCGAGAGGACGCCGGCCTCCCCAGGGCCGCCACTGCCTGGCCGTGGGCGTGCTCGGGGCCCAGCCCCGGCCCAGCCCCAGCCCAGCTGCACCCTCCTGCTTCCACGCCCACAGGGACAGTTCCAAGCAGGCGGGAGAGGCTGGGGGTCCGAGACGGGGAGCAGGATACGGAGGGGCTGGCAGCCAGCCCTCCCACCCATGCACTGGGGCTCCCTGCAGCCCCCCACCCCCGGCCCCCCTGCAGCCGCCTTCCCGGAACAGCCTCGGATCCAAGCCTGGGCCCCTGTGACCACAGCCCCCTCAGCAGGAGGGGCCTGTGGCCTGGGACAGGCAAGGCCTGTCCTGACGACCCTGCCACTGCCCAGGTTCGTGACCTTCCTGCCTGTACTTGCGCACGCGCGCGCACACACACACACACACACACACACACACGGGAGGTGGAGCCGGAGCCCCGAGAGCGTCATGGGTAGATGATGCCCAGGCGCCACTGCTGTCCCCACCTGGCTCAGCAGCAGGACGGAGGAGCTCCTCGCTGATCACTTCAGCGCGTGTCTGTGCGGGTGCACAGGTGTGTGCGGGTGCATGGGTGTGTACCGAGACGTGTGCCTGCGTGTGGGGGTGTGTGGGCGTGCACTGAGGTGCGTGCCTGTGTGTGCGGGTGTGTGGGGGCGTGTGCCGAGGTGCGTGCCTGCGTGTGCACGTGCGTGTGCCGAGGTGCGTGCCTGCGTGTGCGGGTGTGTGGGGGCGTGCACTGAGGTGCGTGCCTGCATGTGCGGGTGCACATCAGGGAGCCGAGGCCACAGCTGAGCCCAGGATCGGCCTCAGAGGACGTGCTGAGCAAGCGCAGACACTTGGAGAACAAAACCTCCGCCAGGACATCCGAAAAGCGTTTTTCCCACTTTCCTTGGGAACCAGGATACTCAGAGGAGTGAGGTGGCTTAGCTAATTCTGCCTATGAGAGGCCAGTAGCCGTGCAAATGTGACTGAGAGCGGTGACGAAAGTTTCGGTCTCCTCGCGCTGCAGACGAGGGTTCCGCCTCGGCCGAGGCCGCGGTGGGCGGATGGAGCCCCGCGGCAGCGCAGCCTGGGTGTGCAGGGGCGGGCGGGGCTGGGTGCGGCTGGGCGCAGGAGGTGGCCCTTCTGCCCGTGGGCCCCACGTGCTCCCAGCAGGAGAGGGTTCTGGGACAAAATTCCCACTGCAGTCTGTGACCTGCCCCTGTGTCCTGGGCTGCACGGTCGGGGTCGGGAAGGCCACAGAACGTTCCACTCCTCCGCACACGGCATCCATCAGCCCGGCAAGGCGCTCCAGGCGGTGACCCCGGAACCTTCCGGAAGCTGAGCCCCCCCACGGACGCTGAGAGCGTCTGACTCCCGGGGCGGTCCCACTCCTGATTCCAGGCTCACGGGCGATGCTGTTTGTTTTGAGACAAAACCATGACCTGCCCCAGTGAGGCCACTGCCCGCCGCGGTGTGACCGCGGCCCCCGCGCAGGGCTGTCTTCACAGGCCCGATGCGAAAATCCAATCATGAAATTGACCCAGGCTCCAGAGCCTGACCCGAAGGTTCGCTTACCCCTATTTATTTTGCCAGAATGGCAAACATGGAATCGTGCCGCGAACGCCGGGGCGCTGACAGACAATAAAACTGCCAATAAACCTGCGTGCAGAGGTGGCGGCTGGCGGGCTTGTGTTCGCGAGGGCGGCCCGTCCGCTGCGTGGGCACCGGCCGCTCCACACGGAGTCGCCTTCAGCCCGCGCAGTGGCCCGGAGGGCGGTGAGCTGTCCGTCGCGGGGGACCGGCACCTGTCCTCAGGCAGCACCCAGCCCAGAGGCTGGGATGTACGTCCCAGGAAAGGCTTCGGGGGAGGGGGAGTCAAACCTGCGAGGTGCAGGAGCCGCCCCACCCCGTGTCTGTGCGCCCGGGCTCCCCTTCCACTCCCTGGTTTTTGTAAGTGACGCAAACTTATCCCCGCACAGTTAGACACTAGCCTCACTGGGCCGGGGCCGAGGGGCCACCTTCCATCCATCCGGAAGGAAGCTCCAGGAGGGAGCCCCACTCCCATCCTCTCCAGCTTCTGAAGCCACCCCCTTCCCGCGGCTCAGGGCCCCCACAACCCCAGCCTAGGCGGGTCCCTGTGCCGTTTCTGCAACAGGTCAGATCCCCCCACCCCACCCCAGCGAAGTCCTGTGGGGGGGTCCCGCCGGGCACACGGGAGACCAGGAGTCCTGATCGTTTCATAGCTGGGGGCTGTGAGTTCCGGGAGACAGCTTGGGGACAGGCTCTTGCCATGCCCCTTCAACAGGAAATGGGGACCCGAGCATCCTGACCCCCAGGGGCTGGTCAGCACCCCCAGGAAATGGCTGTGCCCACCAGCCCCTAGGGGACAGTGGGAAGGGTCCTGAGTGCGAGCAAAGGCAGAAGAGGACTCCAGAGACATCAGGCAGGGTCCTCGGGGTGACAAGGGGCAGCCAGTGGCCGGGCACGTGGGTACCAGAGAGAGGCCAGACAGGCTGTGACCAGGGCACTGGGGAGGGAGGGGCCATCCTGGGGACTTAGACACACTCTATCCTTGCACTTGGTGTGGGGAGGGGTGTCAGGTCACGGTCCGCCCTCCCAAGCTGCGTGTGGAGTGGCTGCACCTTGGTGGCCAGTGGGCGTGGGAGGCCCCTTGTGAGCCCTCGGTTCCTGCAGGCGGCTGGCCCGGAGGGTCGGGGTGGGGCCGTGGGAGAGCCTCAGTTCCTGTCTGTCGTCAGCACCTGCGGGAGAACTCGGCAGGGATGAGGCCAGGAGCTTCTGGGCGTCCAGGCCCCGAGACGCTTCCACTGGGGCAGCCCGGGGCCCTGCACCGCCTCGGGCACCAGGCCCTCGGATCCCGGGCTCCGAGCTGGCAGCCCTGGGGGAGCCCTGCAGCCAGCAGCCGGGGGTCAGCGTGGGAGAGGGTCCCCGGGCCCCTGGGACAGCGAAGCCGCTTCTGAGCCCGCAGTTTGGGGCGGTCGTTAGTGTGCATAGTAGCTACAGCCGCAGACCTTACACCCATCCAGTGGTCAGGAATCGGACTGCTTGCCCGTGGCTCTGGCTCAGGGTCTCCTACCGGCTCACCACCAAGTTCTCGGCCAAGGTGGAGGCCCCACGTCTGCCACGACCCTGTCTCAGAGGAGCCAGGCATCCCCCCAGCCCTCTTCCGCGGTCACCCAGACCCGCACTGGCAGTGCGGGAGAGCGCGGGAGGGCTCGACCGGACGGACAGCCTCCCCAGCACTCGGCCCGCCCTGGCTCCTGCACCCACACCACAGCTCCCCTGCCCTGCAGACCGCCGCCATCCCGCGCCGTTCCCAGGCCTCAGACCCCACATAAGCCGCCTAGGGCCCTCCAGGGCGCAGCAGGCCCTCGGGCACCGCGGTGGCTCCTGTCCCCAGAGGCAAGCCGGCCCCGTCGCCCCGTCTGCTGCCTGCTGGGTCCAGGTCCCCATCACTGCCAGGGCCAAGCAGCTCAGTGGGTCCTTCCCAGCCATTCTCCCCAAGATCAGGGCTTCCAATCCCAGCCCCACCTCAGGCGGGTGACAAAATCCTCTCTGCCTCCGTTTTCCCCGTGACCCCCTCACAAGCTGTTGTGAGGACCAAGGAGTGGTGTGGACTCTCATGTGTTGTCATGACCATGCCTGACCCCCATCCAGCCAGCCGCTGGTCCTCGACGTCCCTCCCCCACAGCACCTGCCGCCCTCCCCCCGCCCTCTCCAGGACCCTGCGCGCAGCCTCGGCCTCCGAGCCCCTCCCCCCGGGGGCAGTGGCCAGAGCCCCCTCTACAAATCAGGGTTAGATCAGCCCCTCCCTGGTTAGGCCTGCCAGCCTCCCATGCCCCCCCTCTGCCTGGGGTGCTTCTGAGATCAGACGCCACCTCTTCAAGGAAGCCTTTCCTGACCTCTGACCCACCGTCCCTCCACCCACCACACCACCAGGTCACCCTGTCCCCCCGCCACCTGCAAGCCTGTGGCCGCAGGGACTCTGGCGCCCGGAGCAGGGCCTGGCAAGCCGTAGGTGCTGAAAGAGGGGTGGCGGTGGATGGACGGGTGGATAAGCAGATGGACAGACGGATGACTTTTCCCGGCTGAGGCAGATTCGAGGCAGACCCCCCTTGCCTGTATCCAGGTCCTACCCCCACGCCACCTGGTCTTCTCAGACCCACCTTCCTGCAAGGACCCCAGGAGCCTGTTGGTGCTCAGGGTGCTGGGTGCCCACACGGCCTCCAGCCTGTCCTGCAGCGCCACCACGTGGCCATTTTGGGGATTGCCACTTCCCGCCCACAGCTCAGCCTAGAGTCCAGGCTCCCAGGAAGGAGGTGGACCTCACCTCTCCCAGGTCCCTTGTCCCTTGTGCTCTCAAGACCCCAAAAGATGTGTCTCTGCAGCCCGGCACATCCACTTGGCTGGGCCTCCCCGCAGGTTATGTGAAGTGTGGATCTTACTGTGTTAGGGGTTGAAGTGGGATCCCCAAACTCCTGTGGGAGTCCTAACCCCCAGCACCTCAGAACGTGACCCCCTTTGGAGAGAGGGTCTTTACAGAGCTCATCGGGACAAAGTGAGGCCATATGGTGGGGACCCAGCCCAATGTGGCCATCCTCATAGGAAGAAGACACACGGACAGACATGCACCCAGGGAGATGGCCCGTGAAGACAGGGGCAGACATGGGGTGACGCTTCCACAAGCTGGGGGGGGCCCACAGATCGCCAGCCACACCCCGGCAGCCGGAGACGGGCCTGGGACAGCTCAGGAGGGCAGCCCCGCCCACACCTCGGTCCCAGGCTGGCAGCCTGCAGACGGAGACAGAGAGGTGTTAAGCTGCCCGGCCTGGGGTCATCTGTCACGGCCGCCCAAGAACAGTGCCGTCTGTGACAAGCAGGGTGGCACTCCAGGTGTGCTGTGGAGGAAACACTCACCTGCAGTGGCCTAGGGGTGTCTCCTGCGAGGCGGCTTCTGGGGGCCGAGAACCAGGCGCAGAGCGGGGTGCAGGGCACAGTGTCAGGCCCCGGTGGCTGGGTGTGCTGGGGAGACTGCACTTGTAAAACGACCGGCCGGGGCTTCAGATTCTCAGATCGAGGTAGAGTCAGAAAATCAGAAAGGACGCAGGATTACTTGGAGAAAACCCTGGGTCCTGCTGCGGGCCTGTCGCGTCGGGAAACCATGCCCCACGGCGTGTCCTGCGGCCGCAGAATCTCGAAGTCGGTTGAATTCTCAGCCTCCCCAGGTTGGAGCGCTTGAGTGTGAAAGAGTCACAGTGGAGAGTTCAGTGGACTGACCTCGACCCCCGACCCCACTGACCCCACTAAGCCCTGCCTGCCAGTTGGCCCGCCCCCACGCTGTGAGCCCTGCTGTGCAGCGATCCCAGCTGACTCGGTCACTCCCCAGGGACACCAGGTTTTGCTCGCTCGGACAGGAGCCTTGTGGAGGGGCCCATGGGTGCCGGGGGCGGCACAGAAGAGCAGGCATGGATACCTGTGCACAGTCCCGGGCCCTGGCCCGAAGGTTTGCTTCCGTCCGTGAGGAGTCGTGAACTTTGCTCTTTGTTGCTGGAAACTTGGGTGTAACTGGGCCCCGCTGGGCGGCCAGGCGTGCCTCAGGACGACGTTTGGGAAGACTCGGGGCTCAGGCAGAGACAGATGCGGCCTGAAGGTATCCGGTGCAAGTCCCCTTGTGTCCAGGAAGCCCTGCACAAGGTCCTGAGAAACCCCCGATCTGCAGGCCAGGAATGACGGTGGAGCCGCTGCCACCGAAACTGGGCCCCAGATTCGCCCTGGGCACTGAGAGAGGCACGGCCCAGGGATCAGTGAAGTGACCCCAGAACCGAAGAAGATGGAGAGTCACGACCTGTCGCCCAGTGTCCAGCGAGCAGAGGGCAGGGGTCCCCTGTGGTGGGTTCTAGGTGTCAGCCCCGCCCCCCACCCCGAACCTCCCCCAGCTGCCTTACCCACTGCTGTGGTTAGCTCCCGCGCTGGAATGACCCGCCACCCGCTGTCACGCTCACTAACCTGAGGGTTAGGCGGAGGCAGCACACGTGGTGCCTTTCTGGTGCCTGTGATGCTAGCTGGTGGCCCGGCTGATGGGGAGCCAAAGTGGCGGAGTCGCAGGGCCTCTCTGGGGATGCGGGGTCCTCTTACCTGGTGACTGAGCTCCCAAGACACTAGCTGTGTGGCCTTTCATGCCCCGGCCTTGAAGTCACGCCGTGCGCCAGATTCACTTGCAAGGATCCCACCTAAGTCGATTGGAACTCAGTCCGTCTGCGCTGCGGGCAGGTCCTGGAAGCGCACGTGGAACCAGCCCACTGCCTGCAACCTCGCAGGCCCTACAGCACTTCGTGGCGCCACTTCTCCGTGCCGGCCCCAGGGGGCGCTGTGTCGCCGGCCGACGCTGAGGCCGTGGGCCGTTCGCGTTCTGCGGCGCTTGGACGCGCGCGGCCGCCGTAGGGGGCGGGGGCTGCAGACGGTGTCTGCGGGGCGACGGCGCGACGGGGTTCAGCCGGCGGCGGGCGGGGGGGGCGCCGGGGGCGTGGGGGGCGCGGGGGCGCGGGCCGGGCGCCATGGGCAACCTGTTCGGTCGCAAGAAGCAGAGCCGCGTCACCGAGCAGGACAAGGCCATCCTGGTAAGACGTCCGTCTGCGGCCCGGCCCCGCGTCCGGTCCGGGACCCGTGGGAAATGCCCCTCGGTGTCTTGGTCGCGCTTTGTCTGCGCACGAGCCCGCGCTCGCGGGAGGGCTTCCCAACGTGGGCCCCGCGGGACCAGCCCGGGGACGCGGCCCGAGTCCGCACCCACGCGCGCTGCTGGCTCGGGGGCGAGACCGCGGGGCGAGGGGCCGTCCGTGACGCCCTCTCTCTGCCCCGGAGCTGGGGGTTTGGAGAAAACGGAGCCAGCCTGTGGCCGGCCGGAGTGCCCCTGGGTCCCAGGACCGGCTCCTGTCCGCCTTGGCCGCCCTCGCTTGGTGTGCGGAGGCCGGTTCGGTCCCTAAGGCGCCCCTCTGCCACCGCCCGGACCGCCGTTTCCGGGGCGAGGCTTGGCCGCCCGTTGCCGTGGTGATGATGCTGCGGGCCCGACTACCGGGGCGCTCCCGGGTACAAGTTAGTTTGTGGGGAGAGCCCTACGTTGCTTTCGGTGAAACGCTGTGTACAGAGTTACCCGTTTCCGTTACGAGAAGAACTGTCGGGAAGGAGACAGCCCAAAGTGAGAGCAGAATTTACCTTTACCCTTGCTTTCTGCTCTAAACGTGCTGCGGCCAGGTTCACTAGGAGATAAATGAAATAACAGGCGGGTTATTACTTTGGCTTCTGAAACTGCGAAGTTATGGAAGATCCTTCACTGAAGTCCCTCGGAAGCAGCAGCAGCCAGGGACGTGGTCGTCAGTAGAGAAACCGGCACAGGCGGGCGCCTGGTGGAGGGGTGAGGGCGCTGGGCACTCCGGAGGCCCGCTCCATCCCGAGGGACAGCAGGGCCCCGCCCCGCGCTGCCCGCGGGTGTGCCCGCCGTCACCCTCCGCCCTCCATCCACCCTTTGCGTCCGGGCCGACCCGGCGTCTGACAGAGGCCCTTCTCTTCTCTAAGGACCCGCCCTCGGGTTTCTCCTTAAGGAGACCTTCCGCTTGCCAAGCATCCACCTTGCTGGGGCCCTGGTAGGGACAGTGTGATCTGCAGAGGACTCACAAACACTGCCTGAGGGCTTTCTGGGGTTCAAGGCCCTGTGCCTGTCCAGGCCCCCATCGGCTGCACTGCCAGCCTGGAGAGCGGTCCCAGGGCGCCCCCATCCTGGGGAGGACAGGCAGCCTGGGCTGGGAAGACTGGGCGCCTTTACCGGACTGACAGCCTGGCCGTGCGCTGGGGCAGACACTGGGGGGGCCGGTTAGAGGGGGCTGCGGAGCCCCCCCTTCAGGCAGAGCCAAGGGCATCTCCACCGGGGGTCACCCCTCACCATGATGAGTTTTACAGATGTGCATCCCCCCGATGACTGAGGCTTGGGCTGACCCACCTGAGAGACGTAGCCCTGGGGCGGCGGGTGCCCCGTCTGCAGGTGCTTTTCCCGGTGCTCCTGCTGCGCAGGCTCCAGGACAAACACGGGTGCCCGCGGCGGGGAGAGGCCGATCCAAGTGCAGGGACGACCGTGCATCCTTTGTCGGACAGCACGCAGGTCCGAGGTGCTCGCCAGGGCTGCGTGGCCCCCTCTGAATGTGCCGGTGGGGCCCCCGCAGACGTGCTGGGCACGCCCCAGGCGACAAGAGCACTGCTGGGCTGAGCCCACGACGGGAAGGTGGCTGGGGCCGAGGAGCGGGCCGGAGCGCAGGCCGCCGCTGGGGCAGGAGGGCGGCTGAGCCGAGAGGCCCTGCAGCTCCCCTGACCCGGCCCCAGAGCACCCACCCTCCTCGCAGACGGCACCGGGTGCCACGCGGTGGTGGCCGTCAGCGCAGCCTCGTGGGCACGGCTGGCCGGCTCCAGCGGGGGCCGCCCTGGGCACTGCCGGGTTCTGAGCGGCACCGCCGGCCTCCCCACTGGGCGCCTGGGCCACCTCCCGGCCCGGACAGCCAGGAGTGTCTCCGGACATGGCCCCGTGCCCCCGGGGACAGAGGGCGCACTTCCAGGGGCAGCAGCGAGGGCCGGGCACGGCGTTGACGCGGCGCCCGCTCTCGGCAGCAACTGAAGCAGCAGCGGGACAAGCTGAGGCAGTGCCAGAAGAGGGTCGCGCAGCAGCTGGAGCGCGAGCGGGGCGTCGCCCGGCAGCTCCTGCGGGACGGCAGGAAGGAGTGAGTGTGCCTGGCGGCGGGGCGGCGGGCGGGCGGGGCGGGCGGGGCCGGGCGGCCCTGGTCACGGGGGTGCCCTCCGCAGGCGGGCCAAGCTGCTGCTGAAGAAGAAGCGGTACCGGGAGCAGCTGCTGGACAAGACGGAGAACCAGATCACCAGCCTGGAGACCATGGTAGGCCGGGGGCCCTCGGGCAGTGCACCCGACCTTCCCTGTGTCAGACCGGACCCCTCAGCCCTCGGCCCAGGGCTGGGTCGGCCTGGAGGGGAGGAGGCTGGGTGACGGGAGGCTGATGGCCTCCTTTTACAGGAGGACGGTTGGGACCGGGGCTGTTTCTAGGTGGCCCAGGAGGGCTGGGGTCTGCCCTGGGGACTGGAGGTGTCAGGGGCCTTCGGGGGGCTCCTGGGGCGTCCCTGGCGTTAGGTGCTGAACGGAGCTGCTCGTGAGGGTCGGGCGCCCACCCTGAGCCCTCTCAGCCGTGGTGCGGGCCCCCGAGGGCAGGAGGGAGGCTCGGGACCAGGAGGGGCGAGGCGGCCCTCACCGGCGGCCCGGCCGTGTCGCCCCAGGTCCAGAGCATCGAGTTCGCCCAGATCGAGACGAAGGTGCTGGAGGGGCTGCGGCTGGGGAACGAGTGTCTGAACAGGATGCACCAGGTGGGTCCTGGGGTGGGGCGGGGCCTTAACTGCTCCTGGCTACAGCGTCTGTGCAGGAAGGGAGGCGGGAAAGCCCCTCACCGCGTCACTGCGGGGAGATGGTGGTGGTCTGGCCGGACAGGCGGGCTCCGGTGTTGACCTGGAAACAGAGCGATGAACAGAACCTGAGTCTTGGGTCCGCAGATGCCCGCGTGACCAGAGGGGAAGTCTGGTTTGCGTGGGGAGGGTGTGGTGAGCTGTCCTGGGGGGCGTCCTGGAGGAGGTGAGCACAGCCTCATCTCAGACTCAGCTTGGGGTGGCTGGTGACCGGAGGGTGAGACTGGAGAGCCTGTGCTGAAGCCCTGCCCCTCCACCCTGCGAGGGGGCGGGGCCGGGGCGGGCCCAGAGCCCTGGCCGTACCGCTTTGCCATGCGGTGAGTGCGGCATGTACCTGCCAATCCGGCAGAGGGGCAGCTCTGAGCTTCTCTAAAGGAAGTCGAGTCACTTGCCTAGAAGAGACGGTTTCTGCTTTTCGCTTTCTTTTACTTGAAACGGCGGGAGTGGACTTGCTGCCGGAAGGTCTGGCGAGAAGGGCCAGTGGCGGCTGCAGGGAGGGCCGCTGGACAGCTCCCGGCCTCCGTGGCCCGGTGCTGCCTGGCATGGAAGCGGCCGGCCTGGCTGCGCTGGGACGAGAGTCGAGGCGAGGCCGTGCGCCCCGGCAGCCGGTGGCCCTCGTGCGGGGCCCCCAGGAGGCCTCTCGGCCAGGACTCAGGAGCCTCCCGCCGGGCCTGTTTAGGTGATGTCCATAGAGGAAGTGGAGCGGATCCTGGACGAGACCCAGGAGGCCGTGGAGTACCAGCGGGTAGGCGTCACCCTGTCCCTGGGGCCCACCTTTCCCCAGCGGGCGAGGGCGGGTGCCGTCTTGGTGGATGCCCGTGGGCCGCCCTGGAGGGTCATGGCTGCCCCTGCCTCGTGGTGGCCCCTCTTCTCACGCGAAGGGGCTTGAGTCAAGGGCTGCCCCCTGCTCCACGGGGGTCCCTGCCCCCAGCCCCCCGCCCAGCCACACGCTTCACCTGGGCTCCTCCTTCCGCAGCAAATAGACGAGCTGCTGGCCGGGAGCCTCACTCAAGAGGACGAAGACGCCATCTTGGAGGAGCTGAACGAAATCACTCAGGTGGTGGGACCCCGGGGGCTGAGCCCGGGTGCCCCTGGGCATCGTGGGGTGGGGCCCGGACAGAGCAGGGTGCCGCCTCTGCTGACCTTCGGCCACACCCTCCCCGGTGCACAGGAATACGGCCTTGACCCCGCGGTTTTCTTTCCCCGCCGGCCCCGGGGCCGCGGAGGGCTGGGCTGGCTCGTCCAGGCGCAGCTGTCTATGTGCGCTCCGTGGCGGGCGGCCCCGTCTCTGGGCCGCTGCCCTCACCGTGCACTCGGCCTGCACCGCCCGCCTCCCCCAGGCCCCGCAGGCTGGCCGGGAGGGCAGGTTTCAGTGCCGCTGCTCACCCCGGGGCGCCCGCCTGCACCCCTTGTGGTTCCTCCCCCGACCGCCCAGCACACCCAGGCACCCGCGGCCCTGGCACAGCCCAGACGCTGGGCCGGCGTGTCCGGAAGCCCCTCGGGGACCCAGTGTCAGGAGGCCACCCTTTACTCGTCTCTGCACTGTCGGAGGCTGGAGAGGGTCCCCTCGGGGCTCTGAAGCGGGGGGATTCTCCTGCGTTCTGAATCTAGCCGAGCAGACAGGACCCTACCCCCTGAGGGTGGGGGGCGGAACTCTGGGTCAGGCCTTACGGCCCTTCCTTCCGTCTCTTGCAGGAACCCATCGAGCTCCCAGATGTCCCTTCAGAGCCCCTTCCTGAAAAGAACCCAGGTATCCCTGTTCTGTCCTCTGGGAAACAGCAAGTTCTAGAACAAAGCAAACGCCCTGGCCTCAGGGTCCTGCCCGCACCCTGGTGCGGTGGGTGAGCTGCTGGGGTGGGTAGCCTCAGAACAGTTGACCCCTGTTGGGAGAGGCGTGGCCTTTAGGGGGGAGCCGGGGAAAGGCTGGGTCGGCCACGCAGGCTCTCCTGGGCCAGCGCCCTCACCGGCCCCGGCCCTGGGACAATCGTCTGGGGGCCTCCCCCGGCCCCGCGGCGTCCGTTGTGATTCTCGTCCCTTTCTGCTCCTTCGCCGCCTCCCCGGGCACCTCCCCACTGTCCAGTGCGAGTGCCGGCCCCACCCGGCCTGTCCGTGACTCGCTGTCCCCAGGAGAGCTGCTCAGGCTCTTCCCGGAGCTCAAAGCCCTGGGGCCTGGCTCCTTGCCGCCTCTTGTTCTCTCCTGGAAGTTTCAGCCTGGGACGTGTTTTCTACGTGACAAACGTCTCTTTGTTCCTTCCACAGAGAAAGTCTCTGCCAAGGCCAGGCCCAGGCAGGCGGAGCTGGTGGCAGCCTCCTAACTCGGCCTTCTCGCGTGGGACTGGCAGGGACTCCCCAGGAACTGAGGCCACCGGGAGTTCGGGTGTGTGGCCGGTCGCCGGGCCGACGGGCGGCGCACGCAGGGCTCACAGCCAGGCCGACCCAGGGGGACCACACGGCCCCATGCAGCCCCTCCGGCCAGACGCAGCTTTTGAGACTGTGGCTCCCGCAGGACCGTGGCCGGCCCGTCACGCCTGGTGCTGGTCGCACTTCCTGTCCCTGGCCCCGTGGAGCGCCGGGGCGCTCTCCTCTGTTGGAAGCCGCGTCAGACCGGGCCCCTCCCTTCCCCCTCGCTTCCTGCTGCTCCCGTTTGTGGGCGGCGCTTCGGCCACCAGCACCCGCCTCGGCCAGGCACCCCAACACGCCCGGTTGCCATGTGGATCCGGGGGTGGAGGCCTCTCCGTGCTTCTGTCTGCATTTGGGGGGCGGGCAGGCGGGGCGCGTCCCTGCCGGCTGGACCCCAGGAGCCCTGCCCACCCCTGGTCACTGGTGGGTCCTGCCGGGGTTTCCGGAGGTGCCGACGGAACCCGGGCGTCCATGGAACTCTGGAGCTGGAACTTGGAACCTGCGGGGACCGGGACCTGCCAACCTGCCAGCCCCGAGCTGTCAGCACCAAGGACAGGCCTGAGAGGCGGAAGTCACGTTCCTGGTTCACAGTCCGTTCTGGAGTCAGTGTCGCTGGGGTGTCGCCCCCATTAAAGTGGACCCTGCACGCCTGCCACCTCGTGGACTCGGGTGGGAGGGCCAGGGAGGGCTACAGGTGCCCCCAGCTGCCTCTGGACCCCACGGGCAGGGGCTCGAAGGTGCCTGTCTGGTCAGCCGCACAGCAGGGCTGGGGGGCAGGGGCAGGTGCTCGGTCTGCCGGCCCTCGGCCCCGCAGGCCGCCTCGGCAGCTGCCCCGGCCTGACACAGGGCTGTGTCCCGGTCCCGCCTCCCGCAGGCCTGGCCCTGGCAGCCTCCCCACATTCGAGAGGTTCCGTGTGCCCCCCCCAGCTGGTGACTTCAGACCCTCCTGGTGAGGCGTCCTGATTCCCGGGTGGGGAGCCAGTTGCCACAGTGAGCGAGCAGACAGTGGCGAGGAACGAGAAGGGGCGTCCCACCTAAGGGGGCCCCTGTGGGCATGCCAGGGCTGCGGTTCCTGGACGGGAGCTGGACACGCGGGTTCCCTGGGATCCGGAGCCTGCTGGGTGTGACGGGATCCTCGGCAGGTGCAGTACACACCTCTGCCAGCAGGGGGCTCTGCCAGTTGGCCTCCGGATTTGGCAGAAACTGCCGTCAATGGTGCCAGTCTGGCTGCTGGTCCCTCCTGCTCCTGCTCTGGGTGACACGCTGCCATCTGTCCCCAGGACGCCAGAGGGCAGTCCTCACCTAAAAGAATGAGCTGGCCCGGTGACCCCCTCCGTCTGCAGATCGGCCTGTGGGCCCGGGGAGCTTGTGGAGGGATGTAGGGCCTGCCTTGGGGTAGTAACCCGGGCCAGCCTCTCCGCACCCTGGCCAGCAGGGCAGGCCCCTGCCCTCTCTGCCTCCCCAGGACGCTGGGGCCCAGGACTGCTGCAGCGCCGGGAGGGGCACCCAACCACCCGGGAGGAGGGAGGTCCAGGCTGGCGTCCCTCACCCGGCCCTCTTTCTAGAAGTTCGCCCCCGACATAGGGAGGCTTGCCCTGACACCCAGGGGACCTTCTGCTGACTCCCAGGCTCCAGCCTCGGATGGCATCTGGCTCCCCAGTGGAGGGTGCACATGCGTGTGTGTGTGTGTGTGTGTGAGAGAGAGAGAGAGAGAGAGCGCGCAAGCACTCTGCCAGGTTGAGGCTCGTGAATCCCGTGCCCTGTTCCCCAGACAGCAGCCAGCGAGCCTGCCCTGCTCTCTTCTCCTGGGGCTGGGCTCCCCCCCGTCACGGGTGGGAATTCGGTGCGGAGCTGGTGGCAGAGCTGGTGTCCTAGGGGCTGCAGCACACTTGGAGGAGGGGAGGGCCTGAGAGCAGCCACGTCCCAGGGCAGGGGGGTCTCAGGCCTGGGACCCTGGAAGGGTAGGCAGAGGGTGCACCCCGGACAGGATGGGAGGGTGGGGCGAGGAGCCACGCCCGGAGTGCATGGGCGGGGGTGGGTGCTGGGGACAACATCCCTAAGCTCTGACCTCACCACCCGTCATCGTCTCCCTGTGGGGTCTCCTGCTGAGTCCACCCCACCTGCAGGGACAACTTGGTGACATCAGGCAGCTGCCACCACAGCCCTGGGGGAGCTGGCCCCCACTTTGCAAGAGCACTCCCCCTGGGCTGGGTTGCTGGTCACACCCCAAACTTGGGAGGGGGCTGCATGGGGTGAGGGCAGCAGGTCAGAGGTGCGCCCTGGGGGACGCTGGTCTCAGCCACACGTGGCTGGGGGCCTCCCTAGTGGAAACCTGCGCCCCATGGCCAAGGACAGCTGCGGGACCTGGTGAGGATGTGGGACACCCCAGACCTCTTCCTAGGGACGTGTCCCCCTCCCGCCACTCCTGTCTCTCCTCAAAGTGCACGCAGACAACCCGGCCCGTCTGTGGCGTCTGCGCGTGGGTGAGACCACGCCTGGGGGACTTCGGGTCCTCCACTGCCTGTGATCTCCCCCCTCGGGTCTGACCGCACCTTCTCCCCTGCCTGCCCCAGTGGGAAGTGGGAGCCCATCTGGTGCAGTGGTTACGGGGTGCGAGCAGCGCTGCCCTCCGATCTGGCCTTTGGGGGGAGGCTCGCCGAGGGAGCAGAGGCTCTGGAACGAACGTGGCGAGAGCAGAGCGGCTGGGCGCCGTGCTGGGGGTGTCCAGGGGCACGACGGCTTCCCTTTCCACCGCGTCCCCAAGACGCAGCCCCCCGCCGCCCTCTCTGCAGTCCGAGGGACAGTCCCCTCTCCCTGGGGAGGCCGTGCCCCCCCACCCCCCGCTCCGCTTCCTGCTCTGGGTCGGCCCGTTCTGCACGCAACGCGGCCTCACACAGCGCCTTCTGTGCCCGGCCTCAGCTCACGTGCTGTGTCTGAGGCCCCCCGGTGTCGTTGGAGTTGTGGGCACTGCTGGGCTTCAGTCCATGGCACCAGGGGCCACATTGTCTCTACCTGCCTGTCCCCACGGACACTAGAGTCATCCCCCTCTTCGCCCATCAAGAAGGACACTTCTGCAAACGTCCCGAGCAAGGCTCTGTTGGACAGGTGGCCATTGCTCCTGGGCGTGAGCCTGGGGGCAGACTCGCGGGGCACACAGACGCGGCATCCGGCCGTCTGAGCCGCAGCCTGACTGCCGTCCACGTGCCTCATTACGTGGCCTTCCCGCCGGCCGCCTGTGGGGCCCCACACGGCCCCGGCCCGGCCGACACAAGCTGTTCTCGGCTTGACTCCGGCCCAGGCGCCTGGCGCGTTTCCCGAGTGACCAGTGCTCGTCGGCCACTGATGGGTCTTTCAAGAGGTGGTCGGCTCCTTTGCCCAGTTCTAAGTGGGTTAGTTGCCACTTTATTATTGAGTGTTAGGAGCTCTTCATGTATGCTGGGTACTAGACTCTAATCAGGTGTAGGGTTTGCAAAAGCTTCTTCCCAGTCTGTGGTCTTTCTGCTTTTTTGATAGTATCCTTAGCAGAGCGAGCATTTCTAATTTTGAAGACGTCCAGTTTATTCATTTTGTTGCTTGTGCCTTGGGTATCCCTTCTAAGAAATCATCGCCTAATCTGAGGTCATAAAGACTACCTCGTTTTCCTGCAAAGTTTCGTAACCTGAGCTCCTGTGTTGGGTCTCTGCCCCGTGCACGTCAGCTGTGGCCGCGCCGGGACCCCGGGGCGCAGCACCGTTCTTCTGTGTGGAAGTGACAGTCCCCCCTGCACCCCTGGCACCTTGTAGGAAACCGGGCCTGTGACTGCCTGACCGGACCCCGTGCTGTTCGTGGCGACGTCAGCCCGTGTGTCCCGACCGCGGCCGCGTGGGAAGCTCTGGAATCAGGAAGCGAGAGTTCTGTTTGCTCTTTTTCAAGGTTGCTCTGGCTGCTCTGAGTCCCCTGAATGTCCCTGTGAATCCTGGGGTCAGCGTGTTAGCTTCTGGGCAGAAGCCCAGAGAGCCCCTGAGCTGCGGGTCGGTTTGGGGACCGTGCCGAGCGGCGCCACTGAGTCTCGCGGTCCCCGGAGTGCCCGTTCGGGTCCCTGGAACGCCCTTCAACACGGGTGTGGGGTTTTCAGAGCGCACGTTTTGTGCTTTTAAGTTCATCACTAAGGACTGTGTTCTTTTTAATGCTATTTTAATGGAATTTTTTCTCAGTTTCGACTCCCGATCCCACACTGCAAGTGTGACGTGTCCTTACGCGTCACCGGGGCCACTGGTGCTGCGGGCGGGGAACGCCGGTGCCAAGGAACACGGTTGGTCTCGCACGCGGGTCTGCATCCCGCAGCCCCGATGGACTGGTGCGCTGGAGTCTGCCGCACGGACGGGACCAGGCCCCGCGCACCCCGAGAACCCGAGGCTCCGGTTCCTCATGGCGCCCCCTCGTCCGGCCAGAACCCCCAGCACATGCCGGGTCACCGCGGATGCCTTCCCTTCCGGTGCTGCTATCCATTCCCAGCCCCCAAATAATACAAACAGGAAGGACAAAGTCCATGCGGCATTTCAGGCGAAATCCCACCCCTTCCTCCCCTGCCCCTCCCTCTTCCCCTTTCTCCGGTTTCTGGGCAGAGCAGGGCGGGCGGGCAGACCAGGTGCTGCCTGGCCCTGGGCCGCCTTCGGGACCGTGAGCGAGGGCCACAGGCTGGCGGGGCTTTGCGGGGCCGCCCAGGGAGGCAGAGCGCTCGGGACTGATCCGAAGCTGGGCGAGGAGGCTGCACAGACCGAACCTCAGAACCTCAGCAGCTCACTGAAAACGAGGGAGGGCGCTCGTGGACCGCGTGTGGGTCCCAGGGACTCCCCCAGGTAGCGCCGTGTTTAAGAAGCCTGGGGTCTCTGGCTGCTGCGCACGGCGGGCCCACTGGGGCTCATAGTGGGAAGTCTTCCTCCGGGGAGGCAGTGGTGCCCCTGCGTCAGCAGGAGATGCTGGCATTATGTCAGGATCGTCTGCTTAAGAAATCAGGAAGTCCAAGGGAGGGGCCAAGACCCACGGGCCGTCCACGGTGGAGTCCTGGCTTCCTGGGTGCTGACCCGCCCCTGGGACAGACCCCCCAAACCGTGGGAAGGGGTCGAGGGCTCCCGTGTCTCCGGGCTCCCTGGCCAGGCGGGCGGACCGCGGACCAGACATGGTCCCCGGCCATGGCTGCGGGTGGGGCCATGTCTCTCTGGGTGCTGCCGGTCCCAGCGTGCCTGAGCGCCGTGTTAGAGCCGTGCTCTGAAGTACAGGGGTGTCTCAGCACCGTCCCACTCCCTGTGGCCTTGCCGGCTCCTCTTCTTAGGGAGCACTTTTTCAGAAATAACACAGAAACCCACCCACCCGGCTCTCTACTCGAGTTCCCCATCAGTGGCACTTGGCCCGAGTCTCCCTGTGAATGAAGCCACGAGACCACATCCACCCACACGGGGACGAGCCTTTGTTCCGAGGGCTGTGTCTGGAGGGACCCCCTGCTCCCCCACAGAGAGGCTCTGGGGACCCACAGGGCCACCGCCCAGGCCTGTGTGGGTGAGGCGGCCGCGGTGGGACTGGTGACAGTCCAGCCCCTCGGTGTGGCGGCGTGCAGAGGAGGGCGGGTGGGCTCCAAGGGGCTCGCTCCAGATGGCGGGGAAAGAGGGTCCTCCGGCAGAGTACGGACATCTGCAGCGTCGTGTGGGGTGCACTGCATCGCCCCCAGGTGGCCTGTCCTCCTTCAGAGGACACGTGGGGGGTCTCCTGCCACGCGCTGGCACGGCCTGTCAGCACGTGGTCACCATCGCAGCTGAACCTCAGGTGACAAGGAGCAGCCACAAGGACCCCGCACCGCAGCCAGGGCAGGGGTCAGGGTGAGGCGGGGGACCGGGGCTTCCGGGAGACAGCCCGCATCACCGCCTCTTCCCAGACCCTGCTGCGCAGCGCTGAGCTGGGGCTCCGACCGGACCCCGTGCTCCTGGCAAGGGGAACTCCGTCTGAAAGGCCCAGCACAGCGAGAGCTGGAGAGGGGACCGGTGCTCCATAGGGACAGCACAGGCCACGAGTCGCCCGAGTCACTCACACGCAGGACAGACCCTGAGCAGCAGACAAGACGGTGACGCTGAACGGCGACTGGAGGTCGGAGCTACCCCAGGCGGCGGGCGGCTCAGGAGGAAGCACCGTCCACCCCCCAGAGGGTCGCAGCGGCCAGTCCGCACGCCCTGCAGCCACGGCGTCCCACCGACGGCCCCGAGTCCCTCGGCGTGCAAGAGCCACGAAGCTGTGACCAGCGTCCAGGGGCGAAGAGGAGCAGCGGGTGCCAGCAGCCAGACCCCCAGGCGGGGGCCACAGACCCCTCCCTCTAAAGCAGTGGTCAGGACGACGCCCCGCAGGTGGAGGTCCCATCTCTGGAATGAGTGGGAAGTCCCGCCTCTCGGCCCAGGGGCGGAACCGTAGAAGAGCACGGTGCGTGTTTCCGAAAAGGACCGTGTGGTCCCAGGCACGGGAGGAAGGCATGGCCGGCAGGCCTGGGGGCAGGCGGTGACAGAGGCCGACTGGGGACCCCAAGACCATCCGACCATCGGAAGCACTCAGCCAGCCCTGGCCTGCGCGTTACAGCCCTGTGGGGGGCGGGGGAGGGTGTGGAGATGAAAGCAGGGGGAAATTTTGAAGAAATAAGAGCTGAGAACATCCCAAGTTTGGTAAAAGACATCAACTGAAGATCCAAGGAGCTCAGCGACCCCCGAGCAGGATAAACTGAAGCAAACTGGGCCGTGATGAACCATGATTAGCGCTGGGCCTCACAGCCGAGCGGAAGCCGGGGGCAGCCGAGGGGAGGAACCCGAGCACCGGCGGTCGGAGTGACCGCGGGCCGCTCACCGCTCACCTGGGCTGCGGGGCAGTGCGTGACTCGTGGATGAGCTTCATTTAGGGCCTTTGGGTGCCAGCTGCCCTGGGGGAGGGGCTTCGGGCACCGGCTGCCTCGATCAGCAGCCTTGGGGGGTCGGGGCTGGGCTGACGGAGGAGGGAAGGCCCTGGAAGCTTCCAGAGTTTTGAACCATCTTGCAGGAACCCGACAGGTACCCACGGGTGGGATCCTGGGGACTCCGTGGGGTCAGAGGGCGGCTAGGCAGAGGGGTCCGCATACCAGTGGTCACCACTGTGGGTGTCAGAGCACAGGAGAGGGGCCTGGGCCTCAGAGGAGCCTGGGGGTGGGAAGAGCTGGGGGGACGGGTGGTGGGCATGATGCAGCAGCCCTGCCCCCCTCCAATCGGGGGCCTTGGGAAAGCCCTTCCCGGGGCCCGCGCCCCGGCATGGCGTCCTGGCCCCCCCCCCCCCCCCCCCCCCCCGTCCTCCGGGCTGGTGGTCGGATGCCTCGGGCAGGTCGCTGAGCCAGGCTCCCTGGCTCCCGGCCACCAGCCGGCCGGCCGCGCAGTCCTCCTGCCGGGGCCAGGGCCAGAGCCGTCTGGGCTCCCACCCAAAGTGTCTCCAGGCGGCAGGCCCAAGGGCACCTGCCCTGTCTCCTCGCCAAAGCCCTGGGCGGGTGGGGCCGCCAGCCCAGAGCCCTCAGTCCCACACACGCCCCCCTCCTGGGACCACGGGGGCTGCCGTTAGAGGCAGGAAGGGCTGGACTCGGAGACACGCAGTGTGGCCCCTGCCGCTGCGGGACCTGGGCGGGGCTGCAGAGGGTGCCGAACTGGGTCCGGGAGGCTCGTGCAGCCGGGCGCCGAGCGGTGGGTGGGAGAAGCCTCCGGGGCGGCCACGGCTCTCGGGTCCACTCCCCGACGGAGCTCTAATTCCAGAGAAGCCCGGGTCGGGGAGACGGGTGCCACGCGCTTGGCGAGGCGCTCGGTGTCATCGGGTGCTCGGGAAACGCGAAGCGAAACTACTGATCCTTGACGGCGTCTGAGATTCTGCGTATGAGTGACGCACGCAGTGCGCGCCCTCGCGTCTGGCGCACCCCGCAGCCGGGTGCGCTCCAGGTCCATGTTCGCCATCCCCAACGGCGAGCGCCCCTTCCTTTATGGCCGAGCAGCCTTCCACTGTGGGAATGTGCTGTGGCCGCTTCGTCCACTCGCCTGTCGGGGGGCACCTAGGTGGCTTCCGTCCTTGGCCACCGTCACCCACGCTGCAGCTTACTCACACGTCCGAGGGCTGCCGCTGGGGGCGGGCGGGGGACCGGGAGGGACAAGAGGTGCAGGACAGCTGCACTCCTTCAGTGGCAGCCGTGGGAAGTCACGGGCATAAGCACAGCCCAGGGAAGGCAGTCGGTGACTTGTAGGATCTCTGGGTGGCGGGCTTACTGGGGGGTGTCGGCGACGCGGCCGAGACCAAAGCCAGGGCGGCGGCCCCTCAGGAAGCAGGTCGCCCGGCCACGTGCCCAGCGCGTCCACGCCCGGGCATGGGCGGAGGGCCTGCAAAGAAGCCCCTGGGAGTTCACGGCAGCTCCGCCCCCGATCGCCAAAGGGTGGGGACCGTCCCCATGGCCGCTGCTGAGGAGGGGCCAGCCCACCGCGGCCCACAGGACGGGACGGGACGCACGCAGCCAGAGAAGGCAAGAGCGCTGGCCGTCCTCAAAGGTGGGACGGCGAGGGCGGGGGGCCAGACTCAGGAGGTCTGCAGCGCGCGGTCCCAGTCCACGAAGCGTCCAGAGCGGGCCAGTGGGTGGAGAAGCACGGCCTGGGGCTGCCGGGGCGGGGCGGGGCGGACTGTCCAGGCCGGGACAGAGGCGGTGGTTACTACGTGCCCCTGAGCTGCACTGGGCTGCTGCACGCTTCTAAGAGGTTAGTTGTATGTTCTGTGCATTTTTTCTCGAAAAATTTTAAAGGTGCCACTGGGCCCTTTGAAAACACCTATCACAACGACAACTTTCCTTGCAAAGCCGGAGTTGCCAGTTGCGGGGGTGATGGCTCCGTCCTGCACATGCGCCCCCTGCAGGCCGCTGTTGCATCTGCATGGAGCTGGGGGCGGACCTCTGTCACACGGGTTGCCTTTCCTCCCTTGTGGGGCCTGGGACAGGGACAGGCGCAGAGGCTGCCTGTGGCTTTGCCTCAGGACAGATCCAGACCCCCCATCAGTGCCCATGCGCTGACCTGCCACCCGCCTGCCTGAGGGGCACGCAGAGCCTGCTGCTGTCCGTCTCTGTCCCCCCCACACCTGCAGCCTGGCCTCTCTGGCGCTCTGCTGTCCCCACCACTCTGTCCCCGTCACGCGCCCACGCCACCTTTCAGGGCTGTCCACCACGGGGCAGGGGAGGCTCCTGATGCGGACCCCAGCCTGAGCCAGGCCCCACTCTGCCAGTGGGGGCGAGGTGCCCGGGTCACCCCTCTGGCAGGACAAAGCTTATCACACACCCCAATGTGTCTGTGCCCGTGGCCCCCTCTCCCTAGCTCAGCTGCTCTGGACGCCAGGTGGAAGCATGAGTGGGAGTCAGGGGGGGTCAGGAGGGGCCGGGGGGCCTGCCCTCCATCTCGCTGCTCCCATCTGCCCGCGCGAGTCTCCAGCCTGCAGCTCCCGGAAAGCAGCCAGTGTCCAGCGGGAAGAGTCGGGCGTTGCTTTCCTGAGGCAGAATCGAGGCCACTGGGGGTTTCCCAGTGGGGGCCACAGGCCAAAACGACGAGGAAAGCCACCACTGAGGGCAGCGCCGCGACCCCAGGCTCCTCAGAGGGCCCTCCAGGGCTGGCGGAAGCCAGCAGCCCCTCCAGCGCTGCCGTAGGGCTGCGGGCGCCGTCTCCGCCAGCAGCAGGCGGCCCTCCGGGAGGGCCGGGCGGACGGGGAAGCGCCGCAGGGCCCACGTGGGGGCCGGTGCTCCCCGAGCAGGGGCTCTCCTCTCGTCTGGACGGCTAGCGCTTCCCCCCAACCTCTGCAAAGACGTCTGTCTCCCGAGTCCCGAGAAGAGGAAGAGCCTGCTGGGGCAAGTGACTTTTCTCGGAATCACATCACCCCCCCGAGCAGACGTGCCCGGGACGCACTGCGCTCACGCCGCAGGATCGCGTCCCGCCGCCTGCTCTCGCTGGACACAGGCCACCCCACCCCGCAGCCAGGGCCGCCCTGCGGCTCGGCTGTCCCAAAGGCCCAGCCCTGTGGGCTCCCCAACACCTGCTCCGGGAGTCCCCGTCAGACACTCACCAAGCTCCGCCCAGGATCCGCCCGGCGTCGCTGCCCCTGTGCAGCTTCGTCCAGGCCCCACCCCCCACCAGCACATTCCGGGATGAGATGCGTGACGGGAAGAGGGCAGGCGGGTGCGGGTCCAAGGGTCTGGGACCTCAGGTCCCTGAGCGCCCACCACCCACTCGGAGGTGCAAATGGCCGGCGGCAGTATGTGCTAGCTGAGCGGTCTAGCGCTTGTCAACACAGCCGAGCACAGAGGACACGCAGGACGTGGGAGTCCCGGGCCCACCGCCCACCTGGGTCCTGTCCCCTCTCCAACAGACGCACCTGGACCAGGAGAGGCCCCACCGCATCCGGACCCACCTGAGCCAGGGTGACGACAGGGTGGGGGCCTGTCACGCCTCGGACTTGTGGCCCTGGGCCCTGGGGGACTGAGGTCCCCACCCCATCTCTCTCTGCCCACCCCTCACCCTCCGCAAAGTGAGCGCAGACCCAGCCCGAGGCATCTTCCAAGCACCCCCTTTGGCAGCTGGGGGTCTGAGGTGGGGTTTCAGGATGTGCAGCAAGAAAAAAATCAGATTTCAGGGCTGAAGACGACATTTTAAAATCGGGCTTTAAATAAACATGGAGTGAAAAGAGAGAGAGAGAGAGAGAGAGAGTGGAGCCTCCAGCAGCTGAAATTAGCAGCAGCCGCCCTGGGCCGGGACCATCTGCGCAGTGAGCTCCGCGGCTCGCGCGTCTGGAGTGGCGGCGGCGGGAGCTGGTGGCGGCAGGCGGGCAGGGACCTGCGCGTCCTGCTGGGGAGGACCGCGGCAGCGCCCGGGGCTGGGCTGCCAGGGTGGCCTCCAATTTCAGATTCCGGAGAGCAGACCTCTCCGCTCCAAAACCCTCTCCCGCCGCTTCCACGCAATTCAAGCCGCCTGAGAGCCAGAGTGATAAGGAAACAAAGGCGGCGATTCAGGGTCGGTGAAGAGTAGTTCTGTTTCTCTGAGGCCCAGCGTTCCCTCCTTATCGCTCCTGGGGGAGCGGCGTGACCACCCACACCCTGGGGGGCGGCCGGGGGCGGCCAGGCCGGGCCCACGTGCTCCGAGCCCACCCTGGCCCTCGGGCAGGCTGTGGCCTCTCGCACCCTGCCCCCGGTCCTCCAGCTCCCCTCACTGAAGACCCCTCCACGAACTGGGTTTGTGTGCACCCCAGCCAGAGTGCTGGACGAGTTGGGGGAGTCCCCTGCTGCCTGCAGCTCCCTCCCCCACCCCAGCTGAACCCTGGAGCCCCTCCCAGTGCACCCAGCCCAGCTCTGGACTCGCCACCCAGGCCCTCCCTGCCTCAGCTGGGCCGGGAGGCGGCGCCCCCGAGGCCTCATCTGCACCGTCAGTGACTGTCTGCTCACACGAGTGGGTGACTGAGCCGGCAGACGCGGGCTGACACTGAAATGTACTCAGAGGAGGAGAAGCACCGGAGCGAACCTCCGAGACTGGCTTGCGCCCCTGCTCTCCCCCCACGCTGCCTCCCACTGGCACCCAAGTCACAGGACGCAGATTATGTAAGGGGGTCCTTGCTGGGTGCTGGGCCGCTGGGCCAGCACGTCCCGGCCTAGGGAGCCCCCTCTGGCCCTCCCAGCCTGGCCAGTAGGGAAGTTCCGGAACTTTCTAGGCTACTCGCTAAGAGGGCTGAGGCTGGTCCGCAGCCAGGAAGGGCCCGTAGGGGCCACACCCTCACCCCCACTCCTCCACCTTCCCAGGAGGGAGCCCTGGAGTCCTCTCCCCAGGCTCGGTTCGGCTCAGGCGCCCAGTCACACACCCTGTGAGGAGCAGGCGGAGCCAGCACCGGTCCCTGGAGGCACCGGGCGGCCGACATGCTGGTCACAGAGCAGAGTCCTCGAACCCTGCTCAGGTCAAGGCGGAGGGCAGATCCAAGTAGGAGACGGGGGAGAGGGGAGTGCACCTGGTGGCAGCCGGCCCCTCCCCTCAGGGCTCACTGTGGGTGGGGGAGGGGGACAGGCCCACACTCCACCTGCTGAGCCCGCAGGGACCAGACGCAGGTGAGGCCGAGCCCCGTCCTTCAGACCCGAAAGTAAAACAGACGCTCGTGTCCAGGTCGCTCGCACCCTGCCTTTAATTAACTTTCAGTCTTAGGACAGTCTTGCATTTACGTAATCGCAAAGCTACCCAACCCCAACACCTGGTTCCCCCCTCGGTAACGCGGCAGGTGTGATGCATCCGTCGCAACCGACACGCCCCTGCCAGCCGCAGTCCGCCCTGGAGTCCAGCATCCTCGCCTTCTGCCTGTCACCCCTTCCCCGCTCCAGGGCCCCGCGTCGAGTCTCCACAGGCTCCTCCGGGCCGTGACGGCCTCCGAGGCCCCGGTGTCGTGTGACCGTGACGGCGCCGTGGGTGTGGGTGCCGGGCGGGGGCCGCGCAGATGGCCCAGCCGCGGGGACTTGCCCGGTGGCTGCACTGGGGTGATGCTGTCCGGGTTACAGCGGAGGAGGTGCCCTCTCTTCACACCAAGGCCACGCGTGGTCACCGTGACCCCCACCGGTCCCGTGACCGGGCTCACGTGGCGGAGGCGTGTTTGCCGGCATCTCGCCTTCCACCCCGTCTGTCTGGAGAAGTCGGCACGCGACGCCCGCATGGAAGGGCTTGGCGTGGCGCTCTACTCAGCCTTTGCCGTTCTATGGAGACGTCCCCTCGAGTCGCCGAAACACCGAGGACACACCGCCACGGGCCGGGGCCAGTTCTGCTGCTTTTCCTGCTGTTCACACCTCGGCTCCCGGCCGCAGGCTCTGCAGCCGCAGGTGGCTGCCCAGGTTCACGTCCAGGCGGGGCCTGGAGGCCGCTGGTGTGCGGACACCGGCTCCGGGCAGTGGCCCAGCCTCGGCTCCGCGCCCTCTCTCAGCAGCACGCCCGGCGGGCTTCCCCGCCGCAGGAGCTGGGCTCTGCCTCTCACCCCGACAAAGTGACGTGTGCGGGAGGCACGGAGGGGACGTCCCACCTGTGCGCTCCAGGTCCCAGGCCCCTCCTTGCTTTCTTGGTGATAACGTGGAGGCACAAAGAACCCAGGCCTGGCTGGGAGCCAGGAATAGCGCTCTGGACACAATTCGGACAGTTTTTCCGGCGACCCTGGCCGGCCGGCCGGCCGGAACACCAGGAGGGAGGAAGCAGAGAGGCCGAAGCAGGGCAAGACGCGGGCCCGCGCCCCATGCCTGTCCCCACGGGCTCTGTGCCTGCAGCCTCTCCTGCTCTGGAACTTTCTGGTTACCGATGACAAGTGCTTTAATCCAGGAGAGAAAGAGTTCTGATTGGGCGGATCCTTTTCTTCGGGTGGCTGCCAGGAGGAAGGAGGGGGAGAAAAGCAGCTCCCTTGCCGGGCACGAGATCTCCCTGTGACCACAAGTCGCCACCCCCAAGGCCAAACTCTGCCAGGCCGGGCTAGACTGGTCGGAGAGGCACGGAGGAGGAGGCCGCGGAGTTTGGCCGGGTGGGCACCTCGGAAAGGGCACTTATGTTCAGCAGAAATTCACAAATCCCTGGGCTTGCTTTGCCAGGGGAACAGCTTGCTCGAAAAGCAAAGGCTGTCATCCTGTAATTAAATCTGAGACCCCCCTCCCTACGTGACGTTGAGATGAAGCCACTTACATAACGGGACTAAAAATAAGCTGATGAAGAGCTACATTCCTTCTGCTTCCAGCCTCCCCTCCCAGGTTGCCCACCCGGGGTCACCGTGGCAGCGCCCGGCGGTCGGACTCTTGTCCCTGACCCCTGCTCAGCGCGCTGCACCAGCGGGCACCCGCGTGAGCACCGGGGCAGGTGGACCCCCTGTTCCGGGCTGGGCTGCGGAATGGCCACACACCTCCCCGGCTGCGTGGACCGCTGGGGCAAGGACTGACAATCAGAAGTGACAGGGAAAACCAGTGGCGTGCAGGTTCCGGTCTGCCTGCTTCTGGGGACTCTCGATGATCGGCTCATTGTAGACACCCCCAACCCCACGGAGGGGGGCAAACAGCGGAGTTGGCAGCGAGGACAGAGGGCCCAGGCTGCCGTCCGCCGATGCTCTGCCAGCTAGTTCTCCGTGGGGGAGGAGGGAGGGGCAGAGCTTCCCCACCCCATGAGGACAGTGGCTTCCTCTTGCTGTCCCGGAGAGGTGGCCAGACCCCAAAGCTTGCTAATGACTTCCCAGTCACACTGGCTGCCAACCTCCAGGCTGGTCATTAGACCCCATGGCCCCCAACACCGTCTCAGAGGCGAGGAGACACGGAACGAGGCGCGCTGACAAAGGGCCCTGAACGCCCCCAAAATAAAAGGGAGGCAGGACAAGCTGCGCTGCAAGCTCTCACAGCCCGCCGCCGCCGGCCCCACCCCAGACACCGCTGCCGTCTGCAGGGGCTCCCACGGGAGAGAGAGGCCTCACAGGACTTTTGCTCCCCCCCCCCCCCGGGGCTCAGACCGCCTCCTCCCAGCTGAGCGGGGGGCGCGCCCATGCCGGAGACCTCTCTGGAGGCTGGTGGCTCGTGGAAGACATGAGGCGGGGCGGTGACTTTCTCAGCCGGGCTTTCCAGGCCAGGCCGGGAAGGCTGCCCCGCCCACACCCTGCTCCGTGACTGCCCGCAGCCCCCGCACGCATCCTCCGTGTGGAGGCACGACGCTCCCGCTTTTTCACCGCCTGTGGCAGTTGCTCCGCGAGCGCTCCTCTGCCCAGCTGCCCCCTGGAGGGCACAGGCCGCAGCCATCGGCCCTCCTGGAAGGCAGGCTGCGCTCTGCAGGGGTCTCCTACCTGAGCGTGGAGCAACCACGGGGGCAGGAGGGGGTGTCAGGATCGGGACTTTCTAAAGGGGGGAGCAGGGCTGGGGACCATGGGGGCTTTTCTGGAGGCCTCTCTCCTCCCTCCGGGGTCTGCAGGCTGACTCTCCTCCCAGAGGGACCAGCCCCCCTGTCATGCTTCTGGTCCCAGCCCTCTACTTCCCTCTGGGACAGCAGCTGCTCCTCTGCCTACCCAGCCTCCCCTGTGACCCTGCCAGGTCAGCGGGCTCACATGGAAGTGCGCACTGACTCAAGCTGGCCGGGAGGAAGGGAAAGTGGACCCCCAGCGTCCTCGCTGTTAGAGCCAGCTCAGCTGGCTATCGCACAACGAGAAGAATCCCGGAACCTGTCACCCCTGGGATCTACCTCAGGACCTGCAGGGCAGCAGTAAGGACAAAGAAGAGAGCGAGCCCACAGCAAGGAAATTAAACCGAAAGGTCAGGGAACCAAGACTCAAGGTTGAGGGGGTGGGTAGGCAACTGCTTCCGGGATACCGCATTCCTTTCCTCTGCACCCATAGAAAGTCCGCGGCGTGAGGCCCGTTCGGGTCAAGGATGCTGTGACTTCGGGGCTTGCTTAGCCCCTTGCTGTCTGTCTGGTGGGTCTCCGAGTCTTCCTTGGCGCCTGCTTTGAAGCGATGAACGAGGACTGTCCCAGGGACAGGATGCTAGCAGACAACGTCAGGCTTAATCGAAGGGAAATATTCAGACCTTGTGTTTTACAACATAAAGTAAACAATCCCTCCATGTTGTTACAATTTGTGTAAATATTTCTCTGAAGGACCTGCACCGGGAACCCACTGTGCCAGCCCGGGTCAGCTTCCTCCGCAGAACCTCCCAGGAAGCTCCTGCAAACCCAGGCGGAGCTGACCCCGCGATCCGTCGTCCAGGAAGTCCCCCTCTCCAGGTTTCCCCGCCGCCTCCACCACCGCAGACCCTCCCTCGGCAAGAGAACTCCAGACAAGAAGAATCTTCCGCCCCCACGAAAGTCCCCAGGTTCCCCCAACCCTCCCTGCAGGACCTTCTGCCCACCCATACCTGCCCCCACTCCAGAGCCCTCAAGTCCTCCCCCGCTCCCCGCAATCTTCTTCCGCCACCCTCCTCCGCCGAGAGCCCACCCCTCTCCAGGATTTTAGCGCCCAGCTTGCCCTCCGCCGGGGCCCGCCCTCCCTCCTTCCCCAGCAGGGTCGGCCCGGGGGTCGCCGCCGCCCCGTGGACTTACCTACTACAGCCCCGGGAAGGACCCCGGGGCAGCGCGCCGGCCTCTCCCATCCTTCCCCAAGCCCGCGAGGCCAGCGACCGAGCGGCCGGGGACCGTCGCCTCCCAGCACGAGCCCGAGACCCCGGCGCCTTCGAGGAGGCCCGGCCGCCACTTCGCGAAGTGCCGCCCCCACGCGCCTCGGCCGCCCGCACCCCCACCGCCTGCTCACTTCTTCCTGCGCC
>CM052545.1:101247047-101276009 GCA_028533065.1 Trachops cirrhosus
GGGAGCGGAGGGGGCGGGGCTCACGCCACCGCGTCCTGTCCGTGCGCCAGGCGGCCCTGAAGAAGTACCAGACGGAGCAGAGGAGCAAGGGGGACGCGCTGGACAAGTGCCAGGCCGAGCTGAAGAAGCTGCGCAAGAAGAGCCAGGGCAGCAAGAACCCGCAGAAGTACTCGGACAAGGAGCTGCAGGTAGGCCCTTGCAGGGGCTGGGCGCGGCCGGGCCCCTCCCGACAGGTTCCGGGGCGGGAGCCTGGTGTCCTGGGGCCGGCAGGGTGGCCGCTGTGGCTCCCGGGCCCCCTGCCCTGTCCGGCAGCCTCACTGGGGCGCCAGAAGGCTCTCCGCCAAAGGAACGCAGGCCCGCATGGACGCCGCCCGCCCTGCCTCCTGCTTCCCAGCCTCGGGGGGCGGCCCCAGACTGTTCCGCTAATGAGCGCGAGCCGGCCCACCTGGCCTGGGCCTCGGGGCCCGCAGCCGCTCAGCAGCCCTGCGGGGCGAGGCAGATGGCACTGGAGGGCTAGGGAGGGACCAGCCCTGGTGTCCTGTCACTCGGCATCTCGTCCGGGTCGCAGGCCTCGTGTGCTGAGCAGGGCAGGGATCTGGGACGGTAGGGCCCCTGATGGGCTGGCCCGATGCACCTGATTCAACAGAACCCCAGCCAGGTGACACAGATCAGGCCCCGAACACCTGCTCTCCGAGGTCACACAGAGCCCAGACGAGGCGGAGGAGGAGAGCAGGACGCCCACGTGTGTGTGGAGGAAACGTGGGAAAACAGCTCCCTGGTCAGGAGCGGCCGCTGCTGGGAAGCGCCCTGGGGTGGGCAGGGGGTGGCGCCTGGGGGTGACCCCTCACCTCTAAGGGCCGGCCTTCCTGCTAGCTGTCAGGCTGGTGCGCCTGCCTGCCGCTGGCCGGGCGTGTGACTCGGTGCCGCTGGGGCTGTGCCGCCCTGAGGGCCTCCGGCCTGGCCGCGGGACCGAGCCCCATCCCACCCGCGCCCCTTGTGAGCGTGGCACCCACAGGCAGACCCTCTGCTGCGCCCCTCTGGGCCGGGGGCGCTGGGCTGGGCCACAGCGGGCAGGATCATTCTGTGCTTGGGGGGGGGCAGGCACTCTGTACCCCCCGCCCCGCCAGCTTCTCCTGTGTGTTTCTTAGCGCTGGGGACACAGTCCCTGCTTTCCGAGTGTGCCACCCCGTGTTCCCGCCCCCGGCGCACCCACCGTGACCCGTCACTGCCTGGGCTTGCCACTGGCAGCCTTGCACGCAGCCGCAGCGGCCGCCGAGCCGTTCCTGTGAATAAGTCCCTGGGAGTGGGGTTGTCGGGTGCGGCCCAGAAACGCACACGCACTGGTATCGCTCAGTTTCTGTCCCGCCCTTGGTGTGGTTTGCCGTTTTGCTTCCTGAAAGTCTTGACGGGGAATAGCGCCCCTGCTGCTTGGGAGGGGAATAGCGCCCCCAGTGCAGTTGCTTAGAGCTGAGGGCGGGGCCTGGGCTGGCTGGTGCCCAGCTGGGGACTGGAGGCCGGTTTGTCTGGGTTCCGCTGCCTGCCCACCTGTCCCTGCCGGTGGCGCTTCTGGTGGTGGCATTTCTGTGGGGCTGTGCTGCACCCACTTGGAGCGCACGGTTCCGGGGTTCGAGCACACGCCCGCCTGTCGCTGTGGACCCGCTCCGGGCGCGTCTGTGGACAGAGCGTCGCGAAGGCGGCCTTGTGTGTCTGGCGTGTCACACTCGGCACGACGTGCTCCGGCTTCCTCGGGGCGGTAGTGAACCTGGGGGCTCCGTCCTGAGCTGTGCCCTCCCCCTGGATCAGCGGGCACTGCTGTGACCGCCCTCGGGCGGCCGTCAGGGTCCACAGCTGAAAGTTCTCGGTCTCTGCAGAGCCTCCCGCTGCGGGGGCAGGCCGGGCCGGGAGGCTGGAGGCGCACGTGGGCAGGCCGCTGCGGGCCGAGCCCCCGTCTCTGCCGAGTCAGCACGGCCCGTGCCCACCCCCTGCCCGCGCCCCTCCCGCCCCTCTGCCCACTGCAAACCTCCCCAGGAGAGCCCTGATCTCCCGCCCCAGCTCGGCTCCGGACCCCAGGCCTGCACAGCCCAGGTGGGATTCGTTCTCTCCGCTGCGTGGGGCTGGCAGGGACACGCATGGGCTCCCCGGACCCTGGTCTTTCCCTCTGGGGAGTTTGGGGGTCCTTTCTCCCGGCAGGGTTCTCTGAAGAGGTCTCTGGGGGCTCTCTGTGGAGGGGTCTAATGCTGCGCTTTCTTCCTGTGTCCGAGGGTCACCCCGTGATTGAGGCTCCCCGAGCCCTGTCTCCTCTGCACTCTGTGTGGCCGTCCCCACGTGGGCGCAGCCACCAGGCCCTGGCAGTTGGGTCTGGATCCCAGCCCTGCCCTTCCGGTCCTGTGGTCATGGTGAGCTCAGGATCCTCTCAGCCTCAGTTTCCCCGTTTGTAAGATGGCATACTTCTCCCTGCCCCCCACGCCCCCTCCCCGACCCCCGGTCTGGGCATTGGCCCCTCTTCTCCTCCGCTTCCTCTGTCACTTGCTGCTCCGAGTCTCCTTTTCCCTTTGGCCCTTAGCCTCAAGGTTCGCTGTGGCCACTTTTCCCAGGTAACTGGGTTCCTTCCAGGACAGGCTGGCTCGGTGCCCGACGCAGCATGTGCTCCGCTATTCGGTCACTTGTGCAGGGGAAGCAAGGGACCCACCCGAGCTCGGGTGTCCCTCGCTCCCTGAGGTGTGGAGTCCTACGTGTGCTGAGGGCGATGCGCCCGGGGGCCAGCCCCCTGAGCCGTGGGGAGGCCCGCAGCCCCCCGAGAGGGTGGCTGTTTCCCGCCCCGGCAGCCGAGGCTGCAGTGGCTCCTGGAGCTGCGAGGCGCCGTGAGCAGCAGACACACTTGCCCCAAGCTCTTCGCGTCGCCTCCTGTGAGCGCGGTGGTGGGTCACCCAGGGTTTCGGTGGCGGCGGTCCCCCAACCCTGGAGAAGAGTGGGAGAGGCGGGTGCAGGCGTGCCCACGCACTGCCACCCGGTGGGGGCCAGGACTCAGGTGGGCCTGGGCTCCCCGGGCTGCGTGCTTGAGTGGAGGGCAGGTGGATGGTGCCCCGGGCGTGGGAGTGGCCTGGAGGCTCTCTCTCTGCAGCGCAGCCAGTGGAGGCGGGGCCTGGACCCCGGGCCGGAGCCCCCACGTGGCTGTCCTTGGCGGAGGAGACGCCTCCCTCGACGTGTCTGTTGCTGAGGCGTGGGCACCACGTGGTTGCAGGCGTGGGCTTGCTCAGAGCTCGGGAGAGGTGGGCGGTTCCTCTTGAGTGTGATCGCTGGGACCACTTTGTGCCGTCTGGAGCCCGGCCACCTGCTGTCCCCCAGCCCACGCTTGAGCTTCATGAGTGGGAAGGGCCCCGGGAGGGCGGTGAGGCTGCCTCGGAGTCCACAGGCCACCTGTCCAGCACGGGCCCTGCCCACTCTGCCCTCCAGGCCTCGGCACCACTGGGCGCCGCTGCAGGCTCCTCCCCGAGCCGGTGGCCAGGCAGCAGCCCAAGGTGCCCCGAGGACGGGACATCCTCGGAACCGCAGCCACCGTCCGTGAGGGGGCGAGGGGGTGGGGAAGGCGCTGCCATCGGTCAGACCCTGCCGCAGAGCGAGGAAGGCCGAGCCCGTCCGTCTGTCCGTCAGCGGCGGGTGCCCGTGAGCGGGACAAGGTCAGAGCCGGCCACTCTCAGGAGCTGCTGGTAATTGAGGCTGTGTTTTGGGACTTACCGAGCGGAGCCGGTTCTAATTCTGGGTCGGGGAGCGAGCGCGGAGGCACGTGGAGTGCTAACTGGGGCGCTGGGTTCTCTGCAGAAGTAGGCGCGCTCCCAGGCCGCCCTCCCGGCTCAGGGTTCACCCCGCGCCCCGGTCATCGCCGAGGGGCTGCCCGTCCGTGGAGGAGACCGCGGTGGACAGGGTCCGTGGGGGGCGTGCCCAGGGGTGCGCGGTCACGAGCCTGGTCTGGCGGGCCTGTTCCTCGCCCGTGAGCTCTCCGCGGGCGCGCGTACGTGTGAGCTGTAGCCGGCGGCCAGGGCTCTCACCGCTTCCAGGTCGTGCTGGCCGCAGCCAGCCCGTCGCCGAGGGGGCTTCTGGCCGGAGGGTCTGGGCAGGCGTGCGGCTGGCTGCAGAGCCGCCGTCCCGGGCGGACCAGGGCAGCCTGGGGCGCACTCTTCCTTTCGTGAGTCTGGTGGGTCTCGGGCGAAGCCTCCCCCTGCTTTCCCTCCGCTCGCCCCACCCCGGCCCGGCGCCGACGGAGGGGCACCGTGTCCGTCAGGGAACCCGGCGGTGGTTCCTCCGTTCCTCGTGTGTGGGGGGCAGGCCAGGGTCACGTGCGTCCTCCCGGGCCCACCTGCGGATCTGGGGGCTGAGGCGGGAGCCACCACGCCCCCCGCGCAGTGCTGGGGCCCCAAAGGCAGAGGCCAGCGAGGGGCCAGGGAGAAAGGTTAGAGTCACAGGCGCTGGTGTGGGGCCCTACTCAGGGTCACCTGAGGTTCCAGGGGCTTTCCGGCCAGACGCGCCGCACGGGGTGTGAAAGGTCAAGGCCCCAGAGTGTCCGGGGTCAGGACAGCCCAGCCCTTGTTGCTGCTGGTGGGCAGAGGCAGGCATGGGCGACCCTCCCCTGAGCGGGGGCGGAGGGGCCTCCGTGCTGGAGCGCCAGGGAGGGTTCGCCGGGCCCCGGACCCACCTGCCGCTCTGAGACGGGCTGTTGCGGGGGAGGGGCATGCTGGCTGGGGTCCCGGGGGCTGTGGTGGCCGCACGGGCAGGTGCTCGCGGGCCTGGTGCTGACCGAGGCGGTCTCCCCTCCCTGGGCCCGTGATCTGGAAGGGGCGGGAATCCCAATTGTGGTCTGAGAAAGGGGAACGGCGCCTTCTATTTCGGGGCTGTGCAATTAACCAGGCAGAAACAAAATAACCGTAATTTAGGTCGTCAGGAAGGATAACGCAGAGGCTGGTCCCGTGACCGTGTGGCGTGTGAGCAGTGGCAGCCGGGGCCCCGTGAGCCTGCGCCACGCTCAGCGCCCCAAAGCCCCTGGGTGCTGGCGGCCGTCTGGGGCCCATTCGGGCCCTGGACCTGGCGGGGAAAGGAGCGTGAGAAACTCGAGGCCTCTGACCTGCACAGGCCTCCGCGTCCAGAGGTGGCGTCAGGACATCCAGGGTCCCCTCTGGGGACTGTGCCCGTGGGACCAGGGGGCCTGGAAGGACGCCGCTCCTTTGAACCTCAGGGCCAAGCCCCTGGGGCCACCTGAGCTCCCCGCCTGCCCGGACGGGGCCGCCTCCGGGGCAGGCAGCAGCCCGGAGCTGCTTCTGTCAGAGCCGGCTCGTGCCTGTGGGGGCACACCTGAAGGGGCGCGTCGAGGACGGAGAAAGAAGCAGGTGAAGTGGGTTTTAATGACGTGTGTAGTCAGTGGCACAAACGTACACGCAGTGACTTTCAGCACGTGGCCGAGTAGGAATGGCGATGAGACACTGTGTCCCCCTTTCCCGCCGAGTCCTCAGAACCAGCTGTGGCTCGGGCACCCGCGGAACCTCTCCGGCTGCAGGAACTCTGTGGTCGGGGCAGCCACCTGGATGGTACGGTTCAGCCCCTTGTCCGCGTCCCACACGCAGAATCCAGGGCCGGGAGGCAGTGACTTGGCAGAGGTCACCGAGAGAGCAGGCCCCATCCGTGTGGATCCTGGAGGGGTGACACGGTCTCTGGCAGCCACCCAGGGCTGTGGCTCGGGACCTGTGGTTTGCTGAGACCTGTCCCCTGGTTTCTTGGGGACAGGTTGGTCTGTGGGCCTCAAGGCCTTGTTGGTGCGTCCAGCTCACTGGTGTGGGCAGCAGCGGACCCGTGGCCCCCGGGGCTTTGTGTAGGGCGGGGCGGGGGCTGCTGGGACCTGTGGGTGCTGGACGTCTTGCCAGCCTCATGACAGCTGTGGGCCCTTTCCAGGGAAAGTGGGGATCTGGGGCTCGTGGGTCCCCGAAGCTTCCCAGGGAGGCGCCACAACTTCCTGCTGAGGCCGTCCCCCCAACACGGTCTGACACAGCTGAGGGGTCGGGCCAGGTGCAGGCGGGGCCCCCCGCCCAGCCCCAGCCTGAGTCTTACTCTGAGCTCGTGTGTTCAAGTGAGGTTTTCAGGTCCTCTGACCCACTGACCCGCGGCCGCTGCCCGCCACACCCAGGGCCCAGCAGCTCGGGGGTCTTTCCCCGCCGACCCCAGGCCGGTGTTCCTGCTCTTGGCCTGAGTGCCAGGCCCCACACACCAGGGACGGGGGGCACAGACCTGGTCCCCAGGCTCCAGGGAAGCCACTGGCTGCAGCCAGCAGGTACCCAGGGACCGGGTGCAGCCTGCTGGGGGGGTCGGGCCCCCTCCCTGTCGGGGAGTGACAGGGAGCCTGTGGTGGGAGCAGTGGGACGGCGCCTGCGTTCTGCCGCTGCGGGGACCTGAAGCATGGGAAAGGCGGTGGCCGGAGCCCTTGGCCATCGTGCGGGAAGGCCCTGCCCCTCCCCTGAGTCACCTGCTTTGGGGGGAGAGGAGGCTGCGGGCCCACAGCTTTGTCTCCCGGAGAGAGGGCTGCTCCGCCCAGGGTGACTCAGTGGGAGAGCCCGTGGCTCTGAACCCTTTCCCCGGCGTTTCTATAGCGCTGCCGTCGCCATAGCGCCTGCCTGCCAAGCGAGGAACAGGCAGAGGCGGGAGGGGCAGGGCGCGGGGGCGCCTGTGGCCGGCCCTTCCCAGCTCCCGTTGCTAAGGCATCAGAGGCAGGGCCGCCCTCGTTCTGCCCTCTGCGCTGTCCGAGGAGCCCGCGCACTCCACTTCTGGGGGTCCCAGTCACCCCCTCGAGGGGGACGCTCTCCCGTGGCCTGGATTCCCAGGGCTGCCTGGCAGAGTTGTGGTCTTCCTGCAGCGGCAGCTGGCGCCCTGGGAAAGGAGGTCAGGACAGCCGCTGTTCCTCGACAGAAGTGGCAGCTGCGTGTCCTCGCCGGCTGGGGCTCTGCCCGGGCCACCGCGAGGGCAGCCAGACGGCCCGGGACCCCCGGTGGGAGGTGTGGGCTCTCCGCCCCCGTGGCCTCACCGGTCGGCCGCCCGTCAGGCCCGAGGAGCCGGGGCAGCGGGTCTCCTGCCTGCTCCCGGGAGGCCTGGTCCCCGGGGAGACCCCCCCCCAGGCTCCTGGTCCCCACTCTTTCAGTAAATGGAAATCTTAAAAATAAGCACCGTGCCCTCCCCCGCGGAGGAGGCCGCCAGACCCTGCTAATGAGGCCAGCGCCCCGCGCCGCTGCGGGAGACGCGCCCGCAGCCTGGAAACCCAGAAACCGGCGGCGGGCCGCTGGCGCCCGAGGGCCGGGCGCGGGAGGAGCCGTGCTGGCGGCGGGCTCGGCCCCCCCCCCCGGGGCCTCGTCCTGGTTCACGGCCGCCGCTCTGGGGTAGCCGCTCGGCGCGTGGCCTTGCCCTCTCCGCAGCCCCCACTTAGAGGACTGCGGCCATCGCTCTGGGCGGCCCCCGGACCGTCCCGCCTGAAGCCACTTGCCCTGCACCCCTGGGCACGGGGACTCCAGGGGCCTAGCTTACCTGAGCCCACACACCCTCCCACACCTGGAGTGGTGGGGACGCTGGAGCAGCCCCCGGGGAGTGTGGGTGGTGGCGACACCAGGACAGGGTGGGGGACCCCGTCTCCTCCTGGGACCTTGCAGGGCTTTTCACAAGGCCAAGCCCCCGACTGTGTGTGGAGACAGGGATGGAGGAGCTGCCCTTGTCCCCACTGTTCCCGACAGTCCCCTGGGGCAGGGACAGCAAGGACCTTGCCGGGAGTGGGGGCGCGCATGTGTCCCCCGCTGTCCCTGCGCGTGCCCCTCTCTCTGAGCGAGCTCTGCCTCTCCCAGACCCTTCTATCCACCCACGGCCCCAGCGCCTTCCTGTCCTCACAGACCGTGGGGGGCTTTGGGGTGAGCCTCCCTGGGCAGGTGCCCCGGCGACCTCTGGAGCCAGGCCACCCCTGAGGGCCCGCCCAGCCTCCCCAGCTGTGCCGTGTGCGGCCCCCAGGCCACCGGGGTCTGCGGGCGCCGTGGGGGAAGCACTGGTGGGCGCACGTGTTGGAGCCAAAGGGAAAGTGTTCGGAGCCTGGGGGTGGGGTGAGGACGAAGGAGAGCCTCCACCCCCCGCCCCCCCACGGGCCTCTTGCCCGTGTTCAGACCCTTTCCCAGGGCTGACCCGGCTCTCCCCCCAGGTGCCAGCCTAGGTCCCCTCAGGCACATGGGTGGCTGCCACCCCTTATTACTCCTTGAGGCTGCAGTCTCTGTGGGGGTTGGGGGTAGCTATTTTGAGGCTCATTTAAGCTGCCCTCAGGGAATGCACTGCGGGAAGGTGGGTGGTCTGTGGGGCACAGGGAAGGGGTCGCAGGCTGAGCAGGTCCTGCCTGGGGGTGGTGTGGCTTGCTCACCCTGGCAGAGGGAACACTGGTGACAGCCACCCCCCCGGAAGGCTGGTCCTCACCTCTCCAGCCTGCTCTGCACCCACCCGGGCTTGGCGCCACCCACCCACCCATCTAGGCTTGGCGCCACCCACCCACGCTGAGTCAGAACTTGTGGGGAGGCCGCCCCCTCGGCCCGGGCCTGCGCCTGCCAGAGGATGGGGCTGCTCTGCAAAGGGCGGACTCCGCAGAAGCCGCTTCTCGGACGAGCCCGGCAGCCGGTGGACAGTTGGCCCGCACACGGGCGCGCCGCGGGCCCCGCGGGCCGCATGGGGCGCGCCTGGGCCGCTCCTGCCTGCACACGCCGGCCACCCACAGTCCTGTGCAGCTTCCGCCTGCCAGGCAGAACACTCGCGCCCCGGCATCGGGCCCTGGGCCCGCCCACCGCCACCCCCCCCCACCGGGTGGGAATGAGTCACTCGCCAGCTCCGGCTCGGAGCTGCCGGGGCCTCCCTGGTCGGGGTGGTGGTAGGTGGTTGGAGGCAGGGTCCGTAGGAGGTGCCACACAGCCGCTCAGCGTCACCTGGTCTCGCCCAGCGAGTCACATGGCCGAGGCCGCCCCAGTGGCTGGGGGGGCCTGTGCTCCGCCCCCGGTGGGCGGGGCCGGCAGTCTCCCCTGTGGGAAGGCAGCGGCTCCCCGGCCTCGGCACAGTCCTCGCCCAGAGTGCCCCTTGCCCTGTGCTCCCCGTCCACATCAGGGCACCCGTCCTCTGTCCAGGGGCTTCCCGTGGGCGGGGTCTGCTCACGCGGTTTTCCGGTGACCCTGAGTTCTGGTGATTCACTCGACGTGATGGTCGCCGTCCGTAACTTCAGGGCAGTCACTGCCACGCAGCTGTGGCCACCCTCCGAGTCCAGAATTCTTGTCCCCCTGGACAGACACTGTGCCCACTGGGTGTCGACTCAGTGCCCCTCCCACTTCCTGTCCAGGGCCGCAGCTCCAGCCTTGGGCCTGGCGCCCCTGGCTGCTGGGCGCAGGGTCTGTGGGACTGGGCTGGGTTGAGGCCGTTGCCCTTCGTGGGCGTCCGCCGGGCAGGCTGGAGCGGCTGCTCCTGACAGCTGTTGATGACGGAGCTGGGGTGCTGGGGCTGCAGAGGGGCCCCCGCCAAGGCCTGGGGCGGGTGGGCAGAGGGGATGGGGCTCACCGCTCTCGCAGGTCCAAGCGTGGCTCAGCCGGCCGCCTCTGCAAGGCTGCTCTGTGGTCTGGGGCCCGCGGCGGCCACATAGGTCGCTACGGGCAGCCACAGGCACGAGGGGCCGGCGGTGGAACCGGCCTGTGGGGCCGCCCCGGCCCGGGCGTCACCGGCGCTGTCCTGTCGCCCTCCCCCCAGTACATCGACGCCATCGGCAGCAAGCAGGGCGAGCTGGAGGGCTACGTGTCGGAGGGCTACAAGACGGCGCTCACCGAGGAGCGGAGGAGGTTCTGCTTCCTGGTGGAGAAGCAGTGCGCCGTGGCCAAGAACTCCGCCGCCTACCACTCCAAGGTGGGGCCGCTCGCGCGGGGCCCGGGGGCGGGGTCCCCACAAGTGCGGGTCCCGGACGTTTCGCGTTTCTCCGAGGGTTCTGGAAGCAGAAGGGCCAGATCAGGGCCTGACGGCCTGTGAGGGGTCCCCGCTTGGGGCCAGCTCCTCAGGGGCGCACTACGGGGGACCCCTCGGTGAGGCAGGCTGACTGCCCGGGGCATGGGCTCCCTGGACGGGCGGGCGGCCTCGGTGGGCCCTGTGCCCCCTACCCACAGGCAGGGCTGACCGGGTTCCACGGGTCAGTGGGCGCACACACGTGCACTCTCTCACACGTGCTGGTCCCCGTGGCCTGGCCACCAGGGGGACAGGCCTCCCTCCTTGGAGAGGCGCCTGCCTGCCCGGGCCCGCCCCAGTGCTGCTGTCACAGGTGCGCAGCAAGGGCAGAGCCAGGCCCGGGGCCCTGTGGGAGCCAGGAGGGCCCGCTGGCAGCTGGGACGCAAAGTGGGTGCAGCCCCCACCTGCCCCAGGCTCTGCCTCCGCCAGCCTCGGGGTGGTGGCTGGGGAGGCCCCTGGCTGCCGTGGGCACCTGCGCTCTCTGGTGGCGGCCGGGTGCTGGTGCGGGTCAGGGAGAGAGTTGGCAGGCCAGGAAAGCCACCATCCTGGGGGTACCATCGTCTCCAAGGTGACGCCTGCCTTCCCAGGCACGTGGACCCGGCCCCGGGTGGGTTTAGAGAGCACAGGCCACGGCTGGGACTCCAGGGCAGGGCGTCAGCCCGAGCCCAGCGGCGGGTCCCTGCCACTGCCCTGGGGCGCGGCCTCCCCGTCCAGAGGGGCCTGGGCCACCTCGGCCCTCTCAGACTTGAAGCCACTCGAGGGCCGCTCCCTGCCCCTGCGTTGTCCCCACCGTGCTGGGTCCCCGCTGGCCTTTCTCACCAGCACCCAGACCTGTCGGCCGCGTCCGGCCTCCGAGCACCAGAGCGGAGATGGGGGTGCTTCCCGCTGGCGCCGGTGGAGGCAGCCGAGGGCGACGTGCACCCAGACGCGGCCGCGTCAGCCCTGTCCCCGACCGGCGGGCAGCCGGGGCCTGCTCGGCCTGCGCAGCGGTGCTGTGTGTCCGGTGTTGCCGTGCCGGGCCTCCCCACCAGCCCCCGCCCTGCGGGGCTCCTGGCCCTCGGGCCGCACGTGGCCTCTTCTCGGTCCCTGGCGGTTGGTCCCCCGGGGGCGGTGCCGTTCGCGGCTGCCTCTGCGCGCCTCCTCCCTCGGGCTCCGGGGGCCCCGCCGGTCAGAGCTCGTTCCCGGTGGTCCCTCCGCTGCACTGCTCACCGTGGGCCAGCCCCTCCCTGCTGGGGTCAGAGGCTCAGGTGGCTCGTGTGGCGGTGAGGCCCCGGGAAGAGCGGCCTTCCGCTCCAGCTGGGGGCGCCTCCGGGGCGGGGTGTCTCACGAGGAGCCGTCCGGGCCCTGCGGGGGGGTTCGGGACGTCCCGGAGCCCGCGGTCAGCCCTAACCCTGCCCTCCCTGCTCCCTCTGCTTCAGGGCAAGGAGCTGCTGGCGCAGAAGCTGCCGCTGTGGCAGCAGGCCTGCGCCGACCCCAACAAGATCCCGGAGCGCGCCGTGCAGCTGATGCAGCAGCTGGCCAGCAGCAACGGCGCCGCGCTCCCCGGCGCTCTGTCGGCCTCCAAGTCCAGCCTGGCCATCTCGGACCCCATCCCCGGGGCCAAGCCCCTGCCGGTGCCCCCTGAGCTGGCCCCGTTTGTGGGGGTGAGTGCTCGGCCCTCGGAAAGCCGGTGGGTGTGGGGGCGGCCCCCTGCGGTAGCCGGCACCCCGCCGAGGCCCGTGGCCCTCCACGCCGGCCCCAGCCGAGCTCACCGGCCGGGCCCTTCTGCAACCCCGCACCCTCGCCGCCTCTCCCCACAGCGGCTGTCCGCCCAGGACAACGCGCCCATCATGAATGGCGTCTCGGGCCCAGACAGCGAAGACTACAGCCCCTGGGCTGACCGCAAGGTGGCCCAGCCCAAGTCCACGTCTCCCCCGCAGCCGCAAACCAAGATGAGCGACTCCTACTCCAACACGCTGCCCGTGCGCAAGAGCGTGACCCCGAAAAACAGCTACGCCACCAGTAAGGGCTGCCCGGGGCCCAGACCCACCCTTGCACCCGGTCGTGCGGGCACACCTGCGGGGAGGGTGGGGGACCCGAGGCTCACGCACGTGCCTGTGCGTGGGCACCGCCCTGGGGGCCCCTTTGAGACGCCGTCCTGGACCCTCGGCCTTCCTCGGGGCTCCCTGGTTGAGCCGGGTGGGTGCCGGGGCGGCGCAGGTAGACGAGGGGCGGCCTGCTCCCCTGGGGCCCCTCTGCCTGGGACGCGCTCACCCCCGGGGGCCTCGCCAGAGGGTTTCCCGACGCACCAGTGGGAAGGCGCAGGCCCCGCCCACAGGGTGGGGGCGGATCTGAGCTGCTCCACGACCCCAGCCCCCAGGTCCTTCCAGGATCCGAGTCCACTCGGCTCTGGGGCCTGGCAAGTGTCCACCAGGATGGACGCCCCATCTCCGGGCCGACCTGGGGCTGCGGAGTGGTGGGGGGGTGGCTTCCCTTCGCCCCCGCCTGGGGCAGGGCGCCCCTCACACCACCCTGTGGCCCGCAGCCGAGAACAAGACGCTGCCTCGCTCCAGCTCCATGGCGGCCGGCCTGGAGCGCAACGGCCGCATGCGGGTCAAGGCCATCTTCTCCCACGCCGCCGGCGACAACAGCACCCTGCTGAGCTTCAAGGAGGGCGACCTCATCACGCTGCTGGTGCCCGAGGCCCGGGACGGCTGGCACTACGGCGAGAGCGAGAAGACGAAGATGTGAGTGCGCTCGGGACGCCGAGGCGGCCCTGCCCCGGGCCCTCGGGCGCTGAGGCTCTCGGCCCCGGGGAGACTGTCCAGGTCGCTGCGTCACGGCACAGGCCCCGCCCTCATGTCCCGCCCTCACACGTGCCCGGGGCCCTTGTGTCTCTGGCGCCTTCCCTGCTGGCGGTTGCAGTGTCCCCGCTGGCAGAGGTCAGCCCCCCTCCAGAAGCCTCCCCCGTGTCTCTCCTGGGCAGAGCTGGGGTCCGAGAGGTCACGTCTTCATGGCATCTCGTAATGGGCGTGGCCGGGTACTGCTGGTCAGGGCTCCACCCTCCCACCGCCACCACTGAGGCCCCGGCGCAGCTGTCTGTGAGATGGAGTCCCCACTGGGGACATGGGCGCCCTGCCCACGTAACAGAGGGGCGGGGCTGGCCTCAGCTCTGCTCTGGCCCCCAGGCCGCCACCGCCCTGGGAGGGGCTCCGCGCAGGGACGCCGCCCTCCCAGGTCCTCCTGTGGTGTTGCCCCTCGGGTCCCTGCTCATTTCTGCAGCCTGGCGGGGCTGGGTGTACCCGGGGGCAGGCGGGTGTCCTGGTGTCCCTGGAGCACTGGCATGTGTGCCGGCCAGGGGATGGGGGACCGGGGCCCTGCTGGCTCTCACCGGGCCCTCCGTTCCAGGCGGGGCTGGTTCCCCTTCTCCTACACCCGGGTGCTGGACGGCGACGGCGGCGACAGGCTGCACATGAGGTGAGGGTGGGCGGGCGGGCGGTCCTCCGCTCTGGAGAGGGGCTGCGGGGAGGGGTGCTGTGGACAGTACTGGTCAGGGGGGCCTCTCAGGCCCTGTAGACAGAGAGCTCGGCCGGGCTTCCCACGGCCCAAGTGCCGCATGCCTGAGACGCTGGGGCGTGTGGGCATGGCGGTCCTCAGTGACGCAGGCAGCCTCGTCCGCTGACCGTCAGACCGGGCTGGCTGCTGCTCCTTCCCAGGCTGGGCCCGGGGCACGCCCTGCTGCCATCTGCAAGCAGGGCGTGGGAGGGGGGCCCCAGCCACCTCCCGAGAGCCCCCCAGATCCTGGAGGGGTCCTCCGGAGAGCGGGAGGCTTGCCCCGGGAGCTGGGAGGGCAGGGCCCGCCGGAAGGCTGAGCACCCGCTTTGGTGCGCGGCCCCGCAGGAGGGCGCGTGGTCTAGCGAGGCCCTGACCCCGCCCCCACCCCTGCCCGCCCGCAGCCTGCAGCAGGGGAAGAGCAGCAGCACGGGCAACCTCCTGGACAAGGAGGACCTGGCCCTCCCGCCCCCCGACTACGGCTCGGCCTCCCGCGGCTTCCCCGCCCAGACAGCCGGCGCCTTCAAGCAGCGGCCCTACAGCGTGGCCGTGCCCGCCTTCTCCCAGGTGAGCGCCGCACCGGGCATCCGCGCGGGAGGGCCTGGGCCTCGATGGCTGGACGCTGCCCCTGGACGGGAGCCCGGGTGTCACGGCAGAGTTGGTGTCCCCCGAGAGCTGTGGGACGTGGCTGGGACCTCCAGGGGACAGGGCCAGCTGCTGGGCAGTGAGACGCCCCATCCCAGCTCCGCCCGGGGCTCGGGGCACAGCTGCCCGGGGAGGGGTCAGCCCACCACCCCCTGTGACTGTGCTTCACTTTCCACTCTCTGGGTTTGGTCTGGGTGCCGAGAGCTGAGGAGGGCATCTCTAATGCCCCTCGGCCAGCCCAGGCTCGCCTGAGGTGGTCTGCGGCCGCCCTCCCCACTCCAGCCTCCGTCAGCCCTGCTTTCCGGCCCACACACCACTGGTTTGGGGTCCTGGGTCCTTGGGGTGGCCCCTCAGCCTCCCCCCACGACCTGCAGGCGCACTCCCCACTGGTGCTCACGGGCCCCACCCTGCCTGCCGTGGGAGACACGTGTGGAGGGGACAGCAGGTGAGCGGTCCTGCCCGGGCTGTGAGCGTGAGGTGCACAGTCCCCAGGTGGCCGCTGGCGGACGGGCACCCCTGTGCTGGGGGGTCAGGTGTGTCTGCGGGAGCCCTGCGCACTCAGGTCGGGCAGGGCCCTGCCCTGGAGACCCTGCCTGGCCCCCGGGGCCTCAGCCTGACCTGCCTGCCTTGCTTCCCCAGGGGCTGGACGACTACGGGGCACGGGCCGTGAGCAGGTAAGGGGCTCTCAGAGCTGCGCGTGGGAGCTGTGGGGAGCGGTCCCCCAGAGGCTGGGCTGGCGCATCCGCCTCTGTGGGGGCCAGGCTGGAGACCGGGCGGTGTCCTCTGCAGGTCAGGGTGAGCAGGGCCTGGGTGCTCGCGTCCTGCCCCCACCCTGAAGGCCCGCAGGCCCCTGGAGGGCGGGACGCCCCGTCCCGAGGCTCGGGCTGTGTCCCACGAGCTCCCACGGGTGGCCCTCCCGGGGCGCGGCCTCTGTGCTCTCCCAGGGTGGGCGAGAGCCGGTGCTGGTGCCGGAGCCTGGTCCCTCCCGCCACCCCCGGGCCCCCGGGCTCTCCAGGGGGCCCAGCGGCCCCCCACCCGGCTCCTCGGTGGTTCTGCTGCCTGGCGTCCAGGTCTGCCGCGTGCGCTCGGTGCAGACAGCAGGGCCCGCCTGGGCTCTACCCCCTGGCTCTGGGGCCCCCCGTCAGCCCGCCCCGGGGCCGGGTCAGCGGGGGGCCGGCCAGCCCGGAGCTGCTGAGAAGGCCGCTGCCGCGGGGCAGGCGTGCGACCGGCAGCCGTCCTCGCTTTGTCCGCAGCGGCAGCGGCACGCTGGTGTCCACGGTGTGAGGACGCCGACCCCGGGCCGCCGCTGCTCGGGAGAGCCCGCGCACCCGTCTGTCTGCTCTCCCTCGGTCGCCTCCTGAGCGCTCGTCGGCTTGTTCTCGGGCGTTTCTCCCCCCACCTGCCCCCTCTCGCCTCCCGGTTGGTGACCCCCGACTCTGAGACCCTCAGGGCCCATGGTGCTGCCCAGCTCTGCTCCCGTGTTTACACGCCCCCGGTGTCCTGCCAGGCGGGCCCCGCCGGCCCGGCAGCGAGGCGGGCGTCCCGGCCTCTGCTCCCCGCCCGCTGCGCTGAGACGCACTGCCCCTTCCCGACGGCTCGCCACAAGCCAGCTCTGAAGTTTGAAGAAAAAGAAAAATCTTTAAAAAAAAAAAATGAAAACAGGGAAAGGACTCCTTTTCCTGAAAACAAAAACAGATCTGCATGGACTCCGGTGTACGTACTGTTATTTATGCATCTGACCCCCCCGGCGCACGCTGACCGTCTGCCAGGACAGGGAAGGACCGGGGCTCCCGGAGGCCCGTGGCCCCCTGGGCGCTGTCCGAGGGCCACCCCCACTCGGGGCCTCCTGAGGAAGCTGGCCGCTCCTGTGAGGGAGGCCGGGCGCCCGAGGCCTGCCTTCTCTGTGGACGCTGTTGGACAGTGTACAGGGACCAGGGCGTGAGCGTCGCTTCTGGCGTGGCGAGCTCACACGGCGCCCTGGTGGGAGGGGGTCGGGAGCAGGCGCCGCCCGGCCGCACACGGACATTCCAAAGACTTCCAGAGACCACCCCGTCCCCCACGATCTGGAAACTGGTTCTTTAACCGGCCCTGTGAGGGCGTCTCGGCCACCTGGCTGCACAGGGCAGGGGCCACCGGGCGGGCGGCTTCGGGCACCCGGCTGCCGCCCTGGGAGAAGCAGGCAGCCCCTGCCCCTCCTAAACGCCCGTCTTTTTGTGTGTCTTGGTGACTTCAGAAAGAGACATGCTGGACTCAGAGGCTACTGGTATTGCCTCCTCACACCCTGAATCCGGGCAGCGGGGGGCAGCCCCCAGGCCCCCCCTCCCGCGGGACGCGGTGGACCCTCCTCCAGTGCCGTGGTTTTGCGAAGCCTCCCTCGGATCAGGGCGTGGCCAGTGGGGTGTGTGGCAGCAGCCACTCAGGACAGGACAGACCCTCCTGTGTCAGGAACACACGAAGCCAGAACCCGGACCCGTGTGGAAGAGCCTCAAGTGGAGTCTCCGCGGACGGGCCCCGAGCCCCGGGGTGCCGCGGACGGACACGGGCGCAAAGCGCGGAGCTCGTGCGAAGACGTGAAGCACTGAAGATATTTTTCCCATTTCTTTTTTTAAAATCTGAACTGTGCCCTGTACTGCAGTGGTTTGAATAAAAGTTTTATTTATTGCACTGAGCCGGGTGTAGCGCCTCCTTCCAGCGCCCGCTCGGGCCCCAGGCGCTGCCCCCGAGGGATACCTGCGGTGCCCGCCCCAGCCATGTGCGTGGACCCCGCACAAACCCCCCCCGCCCCCCTCCCGCCCTCGGGCCACAGCCGCCGCAAAACCAACAGCCCCGTGTTCCCTGCCTTGCAGCCCCGACGTGGAAGTGGCCAGGCTCTGAGCCGCCGTCGCGAGTTAGTAAGTGCCTGGTGTCCTGGTGCTGGTCGGTGCGTTCCCAGGGGCTGTGGACGGTGCTCTGGCCTCTGCCGGCGTCAGGCGGGGCCCGGGGCCGCCCGCCCGCTCTGCTTAGGGCTCCGGGCCTTTGCTTCCCCTCGGCTGCTGCTGGGGCTCTCGGGCTTCCTGTCTGGGTCACTCCCCGCCCGCCTGCGGCCCCGCCTCCGCTGCTGGGCGCGGGTCTGGCCTCACTCTGTCCAGGTTTCTCTCCCGCCGCTGCCGGGTGCTTCGGCCACAGTCGGGGTGGGCTCGCCGATCGGACCTCGGGCTCCTTTGGCTGAGTGGCCCCGGGGGGTGTGTGTGGGTTTGAGCCGGCCCTGGGAGGGGAGTGCCGCAGTCTCAAGGGCCTGGGGCGCCACGGGCGGGAGGCGGGGGCCAGGCCACCCAGCAGCCCTGTGCTGTGGCTCCTGTCACCGCCTTTGTGTGGGTGATGGGGGCGGGGCAGGAGTTCCGGAAAGTTCTGGGGAGAAATGCATCGGACATTTGGGAACAGGGTGGAAATGCTTTCACTGTGGCTCAGTGGCCATCAGCCCAGCAGTAGCCTGCCACCGGCCTTGCTGCCCGTGGGCCTTCCAAGCTGGTGGGGCCTCGGCGTCCTTGCCTCTGGAGGCACCGGAAAGGCTGAAGGCTGAGGGACAGCACCCCTGGGTGTCAGGCAGACCCGGGGCACAGCAGGCAGCGGCGAAGCGGGTGTGCACAGCCCCAGGTGTGCACAGCACAGGCTGGGCGATGACACAGCTGGGGGTGGGGTGCCAAGAGCCACCTCCGGTTGACTGCGGGCCCCGAGCAGCTCTGCCCGAGCGGGCAGCCGGGGAGGGCACCGAGAAGACCCAGCGCCGACGCCAGGAAGACCGGCGGGCTGCAGGCCGGGGAGGCGGGCAGGAGCGGAGGCCTCCCGGCTCGGACGCCCTGGAGGGCGCGGCTGCTCCCGAAGTGCCACCCTTGGTCACACGGTGGGCTCAGGAACAGCCCTACGACCCCGACCCCCGCAGCCAGGCGTGTTTCATGAGAGTGGGACTGAAAGCTGCCCCTCGGCAGCGGTCGGAGCGGCAGTGGGGCGGGGCCCCGTGTGGCTCGGTGTCCCCGTGGGCCGCCCCAGCCAGTGCACTGGGGCCCTGTCCCTGCTGCCCCACCCCTCAGCCCTGCGGGACCTCGGGCCTGCCGTGTCTGGAGCAGGAGCTCGTTTGTGGTGTAAAAGCCTCCGCGGGTCACGCCCGTGTCCCAGCTCAGGGGAGCTGCTCAGTGGCTCTGGGTGAGGGGACAGCTGTGCCCTCAGAGCCCCGTGAGGGGGCCGAGCCTGGACCGTTCTGATGGGCCCCACAGCGCTGCTGGGAGGAGGCGAGGCCCGGCCCGGCGCCCGCCCTGGCAGACACCAGTGTGCGGCAGGGGGAGGGTCTGCAGGGGGCCTAGGGCCCCACCCTCGTCCTGTGCTGCCATCTCAGTGCTGACTCCAGCCCCCGCCCGGGGTCACGGAGGCAGCCCCCCAGGGCAGCTCCTGAGCGGACTTTCACAGAAGGAACATTTGGGAAGGTGGTGGCTGTCCAAGGGGACCGTGCCCTTCCTCTGGTGCCGCGTGGTCGGAGTGTCTGCTCGGCCGGGTCTCCGAGCTGTGAGGGGCCTGGAGAGAGTGCGGCGGCCCCCGTGTCCTCAGACCCTGCAGTGAGGACCCGCGGGTGGGCAGGTGGCCGCCGCGCCGTATCGGGAGCAGACGAGGGAAGGTGGGGCAGAGGCCCTCCTGGCCCGACGGCGGCCCCTGCCGAGGGTGCTGTTCGCCCCCGGCACGCTCCGGTGCAAGCCCCGGGGTCAGCGGGCGTGCGCTGCCCACGCCCACCGCCTGGGCCGCTGGGCCCTTCCTCTGCTGGGACCCCGGCTGTAGGTGGACCAGCCGGACCCCCGAGGGCACAGAGCCCCCCTCTGGAACCCAGGCCAGTGGTGGGGGCAGCCAGGGCGTGGGCCCCCCGGTCCCGGCCTTGGGAGCCTCCCCGGCCCCGCCTGTGGCACCGAAGCTCGTTGGCAGGGAGGAGAGCTGAAGGGGTCCCGAGCAAGCAGCCTCCGGTCCCCACGGGGCTGGAGGGGGCCTTCCCTCTGGGTGGTGACGCCCTGACTCCGAGGGCCTTAACGAACGACTCTCAGGTGCCACCTTCCGGACGCAGAGGCCGTGCCTTCGTGGCCAGCCTGCTCTCAGCAGCTCGCCCTTTTAAAACATCAGTCCCAAGCGTCTGCTCCGTCGAAAACGCTCAGCCCCCCACCCCACGCCCTCTGCCCCCGGCACGGCAGCCCGGAGCGCCCGCGCCCGCCAGCTCCCGTGGACACCGCCCGCGGGAGAAGCCAGAAGCTCCTCCGCCCCAGGTAACGGCCGCGGTGCCGCTCGCTTTGCCCGGAGTGTGGTCCCGTCCGTGCCGAGCCCTGTGTGTCGCACGCGCCATCTGTGCTGTCACCCCGCGGCCGCCGGGCGCCGCCCAGCCTGCCGTCCTGAGCCTCCAGGGACCCCGGGCACAGGCTGCCCAGGACCAGGCCGGGCGCCGGCCCCGCGTGCCCTCCCGCTCCATCTCAGCCTGTTGTCTGGCCGGTGCATCTGTCCGTCAGCTGCGGCCTCGGGCATGCAGGGGCGGGTGTGGCTCCCCTGGGCGAGAGGTGGCCAGCATCCCTCCGCAGGGGCTGTGGGCACCACCCAACAGCCTGGTGGCTGCCAGTGTACCCACGCCTTGTGTCTGTCATGTCGGCAGGGGTGGGCCCGGGCCAACCCCGGGCCCCAGGACGCATGGGCCTGGCTGTGTGGGCTGCTGGGCTGTGTCTGTGTTCACACGTGGCCCTCACGATGGGCAGCCGCCGAGCCCTGTGGAGGCTCCCCAGACGCGATGTGGGCCCGCTGGGGATGGAGGAGGAGCCGGTCTGGGGCCCAGGGCCGGTGCGGACGGGACAGTTCAGGGTGGGGACCACGCCCTCTCCTCCCTGGCTCTCCCAGCAGCCTCCATGGCTCCCAGCTCAGAGGCTGGGCCTCGGGGCCCAGGGCAGCCCGGGGGTGCACAGCACCCCACACTCCCCGCACTAAAACTCTTCTCCTCTTCTCCTCAGGAACCCCTTCGCCAGCGTCCAGCTGAAGCCGACAGTGACCAGCGACAGGTCTGCCCCCCTCCTCAGCTGATGGCCACACCTGTGCCCGTGCACCGGCCTCTCCCCCCACCCCGCCTGTAAGCTCTTTCATTGCAGCCTGGGTGGTCGTCCTTCGGAGTTTCACCCGCCCTCCGCCTGCCGGCGCCTCGCCCACTGCAGTCCAGCCTGGGCTGGGCCCCGGCTGCTCCCGCACACAGGGCACCTGGGCCGTGACCGGGGAGAGCTGCAGGCGCTGACCGCTGCAGGGGCCTGCTGGCTGGGCCGTGGGCAGCGGAGCCCGCCGGGTGAGGGAAGGACCTTCGTCAGCTTGTGACCGGAAGGGGAGTCCGGCACCCAGCCCCACGCTGCCTGTAGCTCCTCAGTGTCTGGTCAATAAACGGACTGCCCCCCCTCGCCCCCTGCTGTGATCTGTCGGCCAGCAGCGGGGGGCCTGGGCCGCAGGGAGGGGGAGCCTGCTGTCAGCCCTGGGGGTGATGGTGGTGGGAGCCCCTCCATCCTAAAAGCTCCCCGCCCGAGCCCTGTTCCCAGCCACACGTGCCGCAGGGGCCCCAGCTCTGCTCCCTGTCCCCGGGGCGGGTGGTAGGTGCCGTGGGCTGAGTCCTCGAGTTGTGTGCCATGGTGGGGGCCGGTTCCTGGTGCAGCATTCCTGGGGGGGCCGCCCCCTCCCTGCCCTATCAGCTGCCACGTTTCAGCAGAAATACCAGTTCGGAGACTTTATTGCCAGACCCATGCCACCAGAGGACTGTGGCTGGAGTTGAGCCATGGGGACCAGCCCTGGCGACGGCAGCCCCCATCTGCGGACAAGTCCCAGGCGGAGCTGCTCCTCCCGGACCCTCTGAGCAGCCTGCCCACGCCCAGGACAGGGAGCGGAGGGAGGGCCAGGGGGCATACAGGCCCCTCACCTCCCAGAAGCTGGCAGTGAGCCGGGTGGGGGCATAAGGGGGCTGCTTGGCTGGGGCTGCACAGAAGCCCCAACTCCTCAAACCGCTCCTGCCTCCCAGCCCACCACCACCACCGCCCCCTTGTGCTGAGGCACAGGCTCTGGGTGGGGGAGGGGTTTCTGGGGGTGTCCGTGGCCCCTCCTCATCCTTCCTGAGACCCGTCCCGCAGTCTGCTCTGGGCAGAGCCCATCTGGGCACAGCAGGGGGGCACCCTCCCTCCCGCCGCACCCACGCTACCCCAGCACAGCCAAGCCCACAAAGAAAACACTCGGCCTGAAGGCTGTTTGTTCTTAGCTCGATTTCTCTTAGAAAACAAACAAGGAACAAGAAAATCATTGCACCAGCATCCTAAGCCTCAAACTAACAAACAGAAACACAAACCCGAAGCACCCCACCCACACTCCCAAAGCAACGACAAACTTACATCTCTTTGGCAACAATAACTTAAAATCATAAGCCCGGCCTCCGACAACAGTGGTTACAAAAATATTCCCTGTGCTGCCCTGCCCCACCCCCCCAGCTCCACTTCTGGCCCATCCCCATCCCTGCAGGCTGGGACCCCTGACGCGGGCAGCGTGGGCGGCCCCCACTATCTTTCCGCAGCTGGGCTGGGCAGTGCCCCGCAGAAGGGTGCTACCCGCTCCAGACAGCAGGGGGCGCCTCTAGAATGAGGCTGAGATGGCAGAGGTGGGGCCTGGAAGCCCCCCCCCACCTTTCAAGTTGCCCCCTTGGTTCCAGCAGAAGGCCCCAGGCAGGAGTCGTCCCAGACCCTGTGGGGAGGGCGGGCTGGGGGCTAGTGGAGTCAGTGAAGGGGAAATACAGCCACAGACTTTGAGGTAAGGGTGGCGGGGCCCCTGCGCCCCAGGGCGTCCTCACACTGACCACCCAGTACCAGGCGAAAGGGGCCGAGGGCACAGGAGAGGCTGTCCCCACAGGTCTGTGCCTGGCGTCTCACCCAGGAGCGGGGCACAGCGCCCTGCGGTGCACCACTGGGAACAGTGGGCGGGGCCTGTGAGGGCTCCCAGGCCTCAGAGGCCTAGCAGCCGTGTGGGGCGGGGCATAGGGAACACTGCAAAGAGGGGAGCTGCCGGGTGGGGGCTGGGGGGCTTCCCTAAGGAAACAGCAGTGTATCGACTGTCGGGGATGAACCCTGCCCCCAGGGCAGACCCGCTGGCGGACACAGCGCTCTGCTGGCCACTGTGCTGTGTGGGGCACCGAGGTGCTGGCAGCTGCTACCAACCGCGTCGACTGCAGCCCCACACAGTCGGTCACCATCCTCGCTGCTGCGGGAGCAGGACGAGCAGGGCCTCCAAGGGGGGTCGCGTGGGCCTCAAGCTTCTTTACAGATGCCCCCAGCACCTCCTGCAGGGCCTGGCAAACAGGACGGGCCGCGAGTTCAGGAACATGCTTGGGACAGAAGGAGCCCCTCCCCCAGGACTCCCACCTGGTCTCCACCCCTGGCCTAGGGCCACTGCCCACCTGTCTGACTCGGTGGGAGCCCAACAAGCTCCACATGCCCTCCCAGCCCTCCTTACAGGTGGGAAAACAGGCCTGGGCTGACAAGCATCACGCACTCGCCTGCCTTCTGGTGATCTCATTGGTTCAGGGTCCGTTTGGGACAACTGTGCAAGGACAGTGCGGAAGGGGGTGGGTCTGCCCGGGGAACAAGGTGACCGGGAGACGTTTGAGTGGAGGTGGGCTTTCAGCCAAGCCAAGCAGAACTTGCAAGAACTTGGCGGGGGTTAGGGGACCACCTGGCGGGAGGAGCCCGCCGGTCTGAGGCCGGCAGAGAAGTGCACCGCGGAGGGAGGGCAAGTTGAGGCCCCCGGTGCGGCCCGCCGGGCAAGAACCAGCGGGTCTGAGACTCGCGGAGTCCAGAGTCAGCAGGGAGGGTGGGGCCGGCGGTTAAGGCAGACCTGCAGGGGCTGGGGAGGTTCTGGTGGCAGAGGCTGCCGCAGGTTTCGGGGGCCTAAGGCCAGGCAGAGAGCAGGTGGTAGCGCTCAGCGTCCAGCCTGTGCCTCCGAAAAAAAGAGGGGACGCGAGGCCTGAAAACTAGGCAGCATCCAGCCTCGGCCCAACAGGCGGGGAGGCGAGGCCTCCCGACGCGCCCAGACGGGCTGGTCTGCGCGCGAGCCTTCTCGCGAAGCCTCCGTGCCCCGTCCGAACACGGAGCTTGTACGGAGGAAACGAGTCTCGGTCTGCCGCTGCACTGCCCCGCTTCACCGGGCCCTCCCGCCAGTCCCACCGCAGCTCACCACCCACGCGTCCGGCGTCCGGGTCGGAGACGTGCGTGATGGAGAAGCGAGACGCAGGCGCGGGCGAGACGGTGAAACGCGAGAAGGGGGCGGGCGCGGCCGGCTTGGAGGGCGCGGCGGGCGCGGTGGGGGCGGCCAGCGCGGGCTCCCGGGCCGGCTCCTGCGGGACGCCGTGGTCCCACTGAAACCTTGCGCCTGCAAAACGGCCGGAGGTCACGGAATTCCGCGGACTGCAGGCATCCTTTGCCGCCGCAGGCGCCGCCAGCCCGGCCCCGGAAGTCCCAGTTCGCCCCGCCGCCCCGCCCATTCCTCGAAGACGAGGGGCCTGGCCACGCCCTAGAGGCCCCGCCCATGGCACGTCGCGCGCCCCCCCCCCGGAAGGCCCCGCCTCCAGCTCACCTTCTTGGACCGTGAAGCCGTCGGATGAGCTTTCCGCCCGTCGAGGCCGGCAGGGGGCGCCGGGGGAGCCGGGACTGCCCGCGAGGAACGCAGGGGGCGACTTCTGGGCTCCGGGGAAGGGCTCCCCAAGCTCCCGGGTGGGACTTTCCTACGAGGTCAGAGCAGCCTGTGAGTCGGGCCGCCAGTACTGGCCACTCCCACCTATTTCCGTCTCGCCGGGGACCCCCACCTGCGCGCAGAGCCTGGGGCAGCCGCCCACCTGGTCGAAGAGGTAGACGGTGACGTCGTCAAAGAAGGACACGGCTTTCTTCTTGCGCTCCAGGTCCTCGCAAAAAGCCTCGGACAGCAGGCTGGGCATTTTGAGCAGGCTGCGCAGGTGGCGCGCGCTCTGGCTCTCGGCCACCACCACCGGCACGGGCGGCGCCTCCTCCTCGCTCTCCTCGCCAGGCTCCTGGACGCTGTAGCAGCGGAGCTCCTCGTCCGACTCGTCACTGTCCTCGCTGTCCTCCTCTTCCTCCTCTGGCCGGCCCTCCGGGGCTGCGGGGAGTCCCGGCAGGGCCAGGCAGAGTGGGGCTTTGGGGGCGCCCGGGTCCCCTGTCCGTGCCTGCAGGGCTGACGGCAGTCCCTGGGGCTCCTGGAGCTCGGGGCTGTGGCTGTCTGAGCTCCGCGGGACGGGAGTCAACAGGAAAACTTTGGAACGCCCAGAACTGGGCGTTGGTGACCCCTGAGCTGGGTTTTCCGCCCAAGGAGGCTCCCTGCCGGGGCCCGTGGGGCAGGTGCTTGGTCCAGGGCGAGAGTCCTCACGCAGTGGCGATGGCGACACCTCCCTGGGGGCTGGGCTCTGCGCCTCCCCAGGTGCCTCAGACTCAGAAGACGGCTGTGCAGGCTGCAGCCCGGGGCTCTGCGGACTCTCCGGGTCTGGCTCTGGCCCAACGGCCCCGCCCCTCCTCTCAGGGCCCAAAGGGGGCTCCGGCTCCGTGTCCAGGTCTGAGAAGTAGGCGGAGTCACGGCAGGGGTTTTTCTCGCCGAGGCCGCCGAGGGAGGCCGAGAGCTGAGTCTCCGCCCCAGGGCTCTCACCCTCCGAGGCCAGTCCCCCAAAAACCTCAGGCTCACATGGCTCGTGCGCCTCCTTGAGCACAAACTCAGGGGACTCGTAGTTCTCGGTGTCATAGCCGCTGTCCAGGGCCCGGGGCTGCCCTGCAGAGGGGCCGACAGCCAACGGGCTGAAGACCTCACAGCCACCATCGCTGGCCGAGGACGGGATGTCCAGCGAGTCCAGGGAGTCGGGGGTGCCCACCTGCTTCTGCAGGCAGCGGAACGCCGGTGTCACATCCCGCTTCTCGGCCTGCGGGCCGTCACTGGACAAATCAGTGAAAACACCAGAAGTGGCCTCAGTGGTGTCCTCGTCCTCACTGCCTGGCGCCTCGGGGGAGCTGCTGCCACTGTCCCATGTTTGGGCCGGCTCCGTGGCAGCTGCCTGGCTGCTGGTAGGCGTGGGCGAAGCAGGCAGGGCGGTAGGGGCGCTGGTCTCCTCGGCAGGAAACGGGGCTCCCTCTTGGGATGGGGACGGGATGGAAGCAAGGAGCTGGTGAGGCCCCAGGGGGCCCTCAGCCTGCTCTGCAAGCCTGGGCTCTGTCTCAGGGCTGTTGCCCTCACTGCCAGCTGCCTCTCTCCAGGGGGGCGTGAATAGGCTGGTGGCAGGGGGCAGGCCCTCAGCGGGACACAGGCGGGGGAAGTCAAAGCAGTGGCCCAACTCCGGGCCAAAGGAGGCCCCCTCTGGCCCAAGGGGAGGCTCTCTGGGGTCCTCTGGGGCCAGAGGGTGGGCCCACTCAGGGACAGCCCTCAGGGGCGGCTTCCTGCCAGGGTGGCAGTCTGCATCGCTGCCTGTGCAGCCCGCGTCCCAGGCCTCCGGGGCTCGGCCGCCGCTGTTGTTGTTGGCGGACACGTTGGAACTCCAGTGTCTGTGCTGCAAGGCCCTGCGGGCCTCGGCCTCCCCCAGCTCCTCCCTGCTGGGGGACAGCGGGGCCCCTGCAGTCCCGGAGGCGTGCATGCCCAGCGGGTCCTCAAATAAGGGCGGGCAGAAAGCAGGCACGCCCCAGTCCGCACTCTCCACTCCAGGCTGCACTGGCATCAGGCCCTTGGGCGAGGGGCAGGGCAGGCCCTGAGCACAGCTCCCGCCCAGGGGGTGGTCGCAGTGGCCCCAGGGGCCGTCTGTGGATGGCGCCTGGCCCAGCACGGGCTCCACAGCCAGCGAGGCGCCAGCACTGCCGTCTGAGTCTTTGTCGTGGTCCTCGCCCTCAGAGCTGGGGGCCGCGGCACAGGGGTTAGGGGCACAGCCAGCGCAGTCGGGGTCGTGGCCGGCGGCGGGCGCCGGCTCCTCCAGGCGGATGAAGTACTCGCTGCCCACAGAAGGGCTGTGCGCGCTGAGAACAGGCACCACCCCCGGGGGTGCGCTGTCGGGGGCGCAGAGCTCCTGCAGGCGCACAGCGCAGGCGGGGCTCGGCACGTCCCCTGGCGGCGGGAAAGCGTCGCCGCCGCGGCCCGCCTCCCACTTGTACTCGAAGTTGAGGCCGCGGCTCGTCTCGGTCACCGTGAGCACGTCGTCGCCATCGGCGTGGAAGCCATCGCCCGCGAACTGCTCCAGCAGCGGGAAGGACGAGGCGGCGGCCAGCTCGCCCGCGCCCCCCAGGGCCGCGCCTGCCGCCCCCGCCCCCGGGCCCGCGCCGCCCCCGCCTGGCCGCAGGGAGCGCCAGCGCTGCTCGAACTCGTCCTCCGCCGCCGCGGCGCCCTTGGCGCACAGGCAGGACAGCAGCAGGTGCACCTCCTCGGCGGTCGGCCGCTGCTCCGGCTGCAGCCAGCAGAACTGCATCACCTCGTACCTGCGGGGCGGGAGGCCGGGCTCAGGCCGCTCCCCCGCGCTCCCCCTGGGCCCCACCCTCCCCAGCCCCCGAGCCCACCTGGGAATGAGCCCATCCGCTCTCCGTATAAGGGTCTGGGACCCCCTCCTCACACTGAGAATTCTTGAGGGCCGTTAAAGGATTCTCCCGCTTAAACAAGAACCCAGATCTCGGCGGAGGTGGGCAAGCAGTTTGGGAGCCAGCAATGGGCCTGTCACCTCCCCCCACCCCCCACCCCCCACCGCCAGCAGATGAATCTGTGCTTTGGGTAAGGATTCTGTTGCCCGGTGGGTACAGCGTGGGCCCCGGAGGTCACAGCCGCTCAGGGAGGAGCCAGGATGAGCTGGGAGCCCAGGTGGTTGGGAGCGGCTTCCTCCATGGGGCCTCCGAGCACCCGCTTGCCCCCCACTTCCTGCTGAGGACACCCCGTCCCAGCCCGGCATCACTGGGTCCTCACCAGCGGTCTGACAGCGCCAGCGGCAGCTGGGGCTTGGGCAGCTTTAGCTGCTGCTCCCGGACGGCGTAGGCGAGCACCTGCCTGTCGGAGTGCTGGGGGTAGGGCTGCGCGCCCAGCTCGAAGAGCTCCCAGATGGTCACGCCCAGGGACCTGCGGGGCGGCGGCCATCAGCGGGGGCTGGCGCCGCTGGCAGCGCACCGCCGCACGGGATCTCGGGGCACCAAGGGGCAGGCCCCGTCATCACACCAGCCTCTCGGGGGCGCCCGCCCAGAAGGGCTTTCCTTCAGCGAATGCGCAGGACGTGCCACCCGGCCAGGCCCGGCCTGTGCCCCGGGCGCGGAGGCAAATAAAAAGTAGCCTGGCCTTAAACGAGTTCCGTCCATGCGCATGCTCATTCATCCAGTCGTTCATTCGCGCTCCACAGTGAAGACGGACCCCGCGCCAGGCCCGGGAGCTGCCCTGGCACGGCTCCCCGTCCCCGCAGTCGCCAGCGGAGGCTGGAGGGCCTGTGCCAAGACTGAGGGAGGGGCGTGGACTGGGGAATGTGCAGGCCTGGGAGAAAGCAACCAGGCTCCTTCCCGTTGCGGGGGGGGGGGCGGGGGCGGGCGGCACGGCAGCTTCACCCAGCTGTCGCTGGAGGCTGGGGGCATGAGGGTCAAAGCAGATTTGATAAGAGTGAAGCCACGATGGCCTGGGGACCATCCAGGGGACCCCGTTCCATGTGCAGCAGGGTGAGCAGGCAGGGGAGGACCAGAGAGGGAATGGCGTGTCCACTATGGGGCACCATCCAGCGGCTTGGGGGCTGCCCATGGTCAGCGCAGGAAGGGGGCCGCTCCATGGATCCAAGAAGCTCTAAGCGTCCATCGGGAGCTGAAGGGAGGCCAGGCGGAGGTGTGGGGGGCTGGGAAGAGGTGGGAGGGGGAGACAGGGGCTGGTCCAGGCCACGGATGGCCTTTCCATTCCCAGGCCTTCAGAGGCTGCAGCGGGGGCTCTGCGTGCCAGCTTGATGCCTCCAGTCGGCAGCCCCGGGACAGCCCCTCTGTGTGGGAACAGGGCAGGGGGCCTCCGAAGTGCAGCCTGGCCTCCCCGTGTTGGCCGGCCTTGGCCCAGGGGGTCCTGGGGGGCAGGACTTCCTCCATAGGCCCTGCAAGCCCGCAGCCGTGGGCCACTGGCACCCCCGTGACCTCACCTGGGGCCGCGTGCGGCCACTTCCTACAGGGCAATGAGGCTGGACAGACGAGCACATCCTCACACAGTGGCTCGTGAGCAGCCAGGCCGCATCCACTCGGCACAGGGACCGGCCGGGTAAGCGGACTCAGTCCCTGCATCTTCGCCGGACCCCGGCTCTGCAGCGCCGTCGGCAGATTTGATGGCCGCGGGCGGACCCCGGGACCCGCACTCACCACACGTTGCTGGCCTTGGTCTGGTCCACTACCAGCAGGTTGCAGTGCACCTCGTCCACCAGCTCGGGCGCGATCCAGCGCAGCGGCACCCACAGCTGGTCCGCGGTCACGAAGTAGTCCTCCTGCCGCCGCCGGATAGCGTCACTCGCCAGGCCCCGCCCCTCCCACCAGCCCAGCCCCGCCCCGCCCGCCCGCCGGCCCCGCCCACTCACTCTGTATTTGCCGTGAGACAGGCCGTAGTCGCCGATCTTCACCGTCAGGTCTGCTGTGAGCAGGCAGTTCCTCAGGGCCAGGTCACTGGGGAGCAGGAGGTTGGGGTCAGCGGGCTGTGCGGGCCACGGCTTCCAGGCCACTGAGGGGGCTGGAC
>CM052545.1:101276509-101405467 GCA_028533065.1 Trachops cirrhosus
CCCGAGGGGGCGCTGTGGGAGGCGGAGGGGAGTGGGGGCCTGGGGGCCTGGAGGAAGAGCCGGAGAGAGCGTCTCTTTGCAAGTGTGACGCGTCCTTCAGGACCCCCTTGTCTGCTGCTCTGGGCCACGGCAGCGACCCACAGCTGGGATGGGGGCCCCAGGGAGATGGGCCAAGTCCTTTTTCCAGACCCCGAGGGCTGTGGTCCCATGGCCTGGCCCTTCCTGACTCCAACACCCCACAGTGCCCTGGGAAACCTCCAGGGTCTGACTCTGGGGACCCCCTCACCCTGCACATGACAGTAGCAGCCTTGCCGGGGGACAGGCCCTCAGGAAGCTTCCCCGGGGACCAGGTCTGACTCTGCCGGGAGGGGAAAGCAGGGGGCCAGTGTCAGGGGCCAGGCCCGAACCACCCCCTCAGGTGGCCATGGCTTCAGGGGACAAGCGGGAAGTGGGAGGGATGCTGGTTCAGACTGGGGGGGCCACAGGGCCAGGCCTGGTGTCTTGGGGGGCACAGTGGGAGGCCAGCCCCCATGGCCCACCCCTGAAGTACTGGAGACCTGGAGGCCTGAGTGCCCTTCTTTCTGTTTGGGGCCTGGCCCTGCAGGGGGACAGGGTAGAGGGCCCTGTGCTGCCAAAGGAGTGGGCCCAGCACTCCACAGATTCCTCGGAGGAGCGACCTCGGTGTCGGGCCCCGACCCCCGCATCGCGAGGAGCCCCGGGCCTGCCTCCCAGGGACGGCTCTGAGGGGACACGGGGGACGGACACTTCCCGGGGCAGTTGGAGAAGGAGAGGGCGCGGCTCAGGACGCAACCAGGTGCCGGCCTGGCTTTTTTTTTTTTTAAGATTTTATTTTTTAGACAGAGGGGAAGGAAGGGAGAAAAAGAGGGAGAAATACATCTAACAGCTGCCTCTCTCATGCCCCCAACCAGGGACCAAACCCCCAAAACCCAGGCCTGTGCCCTGAAAGGGGAATCGACCCAGAAACCTTTCACCGTGTGGGACGATGCCCAGCCCCCCAGCCACACGGGTCAGGGCCCCGGCCGGGCTTCTGGGTAAAGGAAAAAGTGACTGGTTTCTGCCAGCGGGTCGGGGCAAGGGGCTGGGGACTGTCACATGACCTGGGTCACCCCAATTCCCTCAGCCCTCTGGACGCTACAGGAGACGGGGCCCTGGACGGGGGAGAGGGGGGCGTGGAGCGGACGCAGGGAGCTGGCCGTCCCAGCTGCGGACACGTTAACCAGCCACGCGTTAGAACGCAGGGCGCCGTGGCCCGAGAGCTCCGGGCCGACCTCCACACGCCGCGTCCAGGCCCCTGAGAGGACGGAACGAGTCACGAGAGATTAACGTGTTTGGCGACATAAAAATGTGTGTCCAGTACAAGCCCCCCGTTCAAAGCAAACGGCACACCAGGGAAAACAGCTTACGGAGCACGCGTCACAGGGCTGGTGTCAGTGCTGTGCAGGGCACACAGGCAGCAAAAAGGGGGAAAGCTCCCAGCCCTCCAAGGCCGGACAAGGACAGAAACCGAGTCAGCCGGCCCAGGAGCGCACACCGCCTGCCCTCGCCCCGGGTCAGAGAACACCGTGGCCTCGCCCCGGGTCAGGGGCACGCAGGTCCAGGCCCACGTCCGGCTCTGGCTGAGACCGGAGCACAGGCCCCGCGGCCCGGGCTCCAGCGCCCAGTCGGCGGCCTCTGGGAAGCCACGCGGCCCCGGGCGCCCAGGGCCGGGGCCCCACCGTGTCTGTGGCCAGCGACTCCCCACGTGGAGCCTGACCTCAGAGACAGCAGTGCCGACGATCACCACAGTCACCACGGTCGTTAGGTTACACGGTGACGACGGCGGACCCGGCACAGGCGCTCGAACGGGGACGGTAAGCAGGCTTCTCGCCCTCGCGCTCCGCCAGGGCACGGCACCCGTGCGCAACTGCAGCGGAAGGCGGTACGGAGGTGCCTCGAAAAATTAGAAATAAAGCTGCCACGTAACCCGGCAATCCCACCTCTGGGCGTGTACCCAAAGAAATCCGAAACACGGATTCGGAAAGACACACGCACCCCCGTGTTCACCGCAGCGCTGCGCACAATGGCCAAGATGTGGGCGCAGCCTGAGTGCCCACCAGTAGACGAGCAGATAGAGAGCACCTGGTGCGGCCCTGGCTGCCGCGGCTCAGTGGGTTGAGCCTGGGAACCAAAGGTTGCTGGTTCGATTCCCAGTCAGGGCACACGCCTGGGTTATGGGCCGGGTCCCCAGTAGGGGGCGCACGAGAGGCGACCACACACGGCTGTTTCTCTCCTTCTCTTCCCCCTCTCTCTATAAATAAAATCTTAAGATAGATAAATAAAATCTTAAAAAAAGAAAGATGTGCTACGTTCACACAGTGGAGCAGTACTCAGCCGTAGGAAAGAACGAAACGTCACCGTTTGCCACGTCACCGGCGGACCTAGAGGACGTCATGCTAAGGCGGTCAGTCAGACGGAGAAAGACAAACGCCGTGGGCTCTCCCGTGTGCAAACTAAAGAACTGACACAGACTCACAGACGCACACGGCAGACTGGCGGTGGCCAGAGGGGCGGGGTTCCATCGGGGAAGAAGGAGCAGGGCGCTCAGAAGCCATCGCCAGGGAGAGAGGGTGGGGCCAGTCGCCCTCTCCAGCCACCAAGGCCGTGCCTCAGTTTCCCCAGTCTGGTGGGCGGGGCTCGGGCTGCTGCCTGAGGAGTGAGTGCGCGGGGACCGACCCACCCAGCGCGGCTTTCAGGAACGGGAACACAGGCGCTGCCGGGCGCGGAGCCCGGCGCCGGCTGGCGGAGAAGCGTGGGAAAGCCCCGGTTCCTCAGCCGGCTCAGCTGCGGGACCCGACGGGCTTCCCAGAACCGGCGCTGCACCCAGACCAGGGGCAGGGGCCGGGCGGGCCCCCAGACGCAGCCGGAGCTAGACGGGCGCAGCGCGCGCAAGACCGCGGCCCAGCGCACGCCAAAAGGGCTGCTTTGGGCTGCGTGAAGCGGCCTCGGCTCCAAGATGCCCCGCCCACTCAGACGCCCCGACGCCCTTTCTCAGGGTTGGAGACCAGGTGGGGAGCAGCCCCTCCCCCGCAGGGCAGGACCCCCCCACACAGCCTGCACCCACAGCCACCAGGGCCCAGCTCCTGTCCTGACCCTGATCCGTCACCCTGCACCCGTGCAGGGGTCGGGGGTGTGTTCTCAGAATGCCCCCCCAGGCTGAACTGCGCCAAATGCCCCCAAGGGGCCCCGTAGGGCCAGCACCCCATCCCTAAGGCCATGCACAGCGAGACCAGCAGCTATGCTGCTGGGGGGGGGCCACCCCACCCCCGACCCCCACTCCCCCACCTCAGAACGCACCTGGGCCGAGGCTGCTCCTGGGTCCTGTGGCCCCGAAGGCTGTCGCTTCCCCTCCCAGCCAAGGACGCTCCCGGGGGGGCTGCTCCCGTGGCTTTCACCGACACCCTGGACACCATGGCACCCTCGGGAAGGACACGGAGCCCCCGGCCCAGCCCGGTGGGTGAGCCTCAGTATTCCCGGCGCCCCAGCTGCCCTGCCGCTGGGTGCCGACACAGCCCGCGGGGCTCACGGTCGGGGGCACCAGCAGGGCTGGGGCGGGGCCTCGGCCGGGCAGCTGAGGACACCCTGGCACGGTCCCCTGCCCCCATGCCCGCCGGTGTCGCAAACAGGATCTCGTGCAGGAAGGAACTGTGCAACCCGGCGGGCGTTTCGCTGAGTTAAGCGCCCAGGGTGTGTCAGGAGAGCCGGGACGGCCGGTGTCTGTCCCTGATCCCCGTCCCCAGCCCCCCGCTGACGCAGGAGCAGGAGCCTGGGGGCATGGCGGTGGGGGGACGGTGCCCTTGTCCCCACAGGCTGTCCACAGGGCAGATCCAGCGCTGGGGCCCGTGGGGCTGAGTTTCTTGGCAAAGGTTTGCCGAGAGCCGTGCCGTGGAAGTTTCTTCCAAGAGGAACAAGGCCCCCAGCAGGGCCTGGCGGCCTCTGCCGGCGGGGACAGGGAAGCCAGGCCGGGCGCTGGTGGCAGCCTCCAGTGGCAGGACCAGGGCCCAGCCCTCTGTCTCCTGACCTGTCCCCGTGGAGGTCAGGTGGGGACAGCACAGGTGTGGGGGTGGAAGTCAGAGCGAGGCTGTCCGAGAGCCAGCTCCCGGGGCGGGCGGAGACGTGGCCGAGCACATGTGCCCACACGTGTGTGTCAGACCTGCTGCACATCAGCAGGACGCCCCCACCCCAAGAGCTGGGCTGCGTCCGGGTCGGTCACAGGCAGCCCCTAGTCCCAGCTGACCCCATACCTTGCCGTCTCTGGCCCTGACCACAGCCGGGTGGGGTGGGAAAACCCAGGTCCGCCATCCCGGCCTCCGCAGCCAACTCTGGACAGAGGTGCAGCCGGACCCCGCACCCAGCACCCCACAGCCTCCACTGCAGAACCTTCCAAACCTCTTCACTGCCCCTCCCCCGTCCACCCTGTGGGGGAGGGGGCTGCTGGGAGGGAACGGGGCCTCCAGTGTCTGCCTGGACCCCAGGAGGGGCGGAGTGGCAGTAGAGCCGGCTGAAGGGGCTGCAGGGTCAGTGCCCAGGCCGGGTTCAGCCTCAGCCCTGGGCAGCAATGTGCCCACGGGCCTGGCAGGAGGGGGCCTGGCCCTGCCCGCTTGGAGCAGGCCCGCTTGGAAGGGCCTGGGGAGGACCACTCTTCCAGGCCATTTGTCCCCAGAGACCAGAAGTCACCTCTCGGGGACGCCTGCCTCCTGCCAGAAAGGTTTCAGGCAGCTTCCCGGGGCCACAAGCCAGCCTGTACCTGTGCTGTGCTGGTCACTGCTTAACACCCGGCTCTCTGGGGAAGACAGAGAGAGAGGGAGAGACGGAGACACAGACGGAGAGACAGAGAGAGGGAAGGGACAGGGAGTCTGGACACTCCTGTGCTGTGACTCCCCACCGTGGGCGGTGTCCAGCCACCAGCGCGAGGCCGCGGAGCACGGCGCCACGCAAACACACCGGGAGGCTGTGCGCCTTGTGGGGACGCGTCCCAGACGGGCAGAGCCCCGGGAGGAGCAGACAGAGGCTGAGGCGCTCCCGTCTGACGGGGCGGGGTCCAGGGCGCCTGAACGACACGGGCACGGGGGAGGGGAGGCGAGGGCTCCACGGAGCCCGCAAGGCCGGGATGACAAGGAGGCCGAGAGGCTCGAATGGGGAGGCGCACACGCCACGTGCTGGGGAGGGGCGGCGAGTGAACGCGCAGCCCACGGCCCCTACCAGCACCGGGTCCCAGGTGCCCCGTGAGCCAGGCTCGACCCGTGTGCCCACGACAGCCAGACGGCCGCGTGTGGAGAGAGACACGAAGACCCGGGCGGCGTGAGCCACTGGGTCGCAACGCCCGGCTGAGGGACAGGGCCTGGGAGCAGCCGGAATGGGCGGTGACCACGGGGGCCAGTGGTGTTTCACGGGGACACAAGCGTCCTAAGATCCCCCGTGGAGGTGGCTGCACAGCCCCGTGAATCTCGCCGAGAAGCCCCCCGGCGGGTGCGGCTCAGTCACTGAGCGCCGGCCTGCAGCCGTGGCCGGGGCCCCGCTGGGGGTGCACGGGAGGCGACCCACCGTTTCTCTCACACGTGGATGTTTCTCTCTCTGTGTCTCTCCCTCCCTTCCCCTGTCTCTAAAAAGTAAATAAAATCTCTTTTTTAAAAAAATCTCAGGAAGCTCCCAGTAGGACCGGCTGCGGGATCCACAGGGCTCCTCGTTCAAAACCGTCATGAATTTCGGGTCTACGGGAGCCGAGTATGAACCCCTGGGGACTCCCCCACCCCCACCCCCGCCCGAACTCCCCAGGAGGCAGGGCAGTGACCTCCGCGGAGCCCAGGTCTGGGCCCCCGGTCGCCTTGTCCCCGGCAGGGCTGCCTGCTGCCGGGCACCCAGGCAGGTGGGTGGGCAGGAGCCCCGCCTCCCCTCAGGAGGAGAGGGGGCACCACCCCCTGGCCTGGGGTGAGCGAGGCCAGGCTGACCCCAGCCTGCTGTGAGAGGCCACCTGTTGGGCCCCAGCGGGCCACCCTGCGGGCTCACCACGTGCACCCCGAGACAGGTGGCCCCAGGCCGCCCAGAATGGCCTGGCCACACAGCACTTAGGTCACGGGACTACGGCTGACCACAGACTCCCCCGAGCCCCCGACACTCTGGGAGAGGACTGGGCCCCGGGGAGGCCGCCCTCTGGTGGTCGGTGCTGTGCTGCCCACGGCGCAGGAGTCTGCACTCCGGCCCAGCCCCTAGCACCGGACCCCCAGGCCCCAGGCCAGAGCTCTAACTCGGCCCCCCTTCGCTCTCGAGGCAACTGCCACCATCACCGCCCCCTCTCTGGGAGCGGCCGCGGGTGGGGGTGGGAGCGCCCAGGCAGCAGGCCCGGCCTGGCGCCATGAGGACAGCCTGCCCGGGTCCAGCCCCTCTGTCTGCCCTGACTGCTGAGCGGCCCCACAGACGCACTCGGACGGCCACCCACATGGGCAGCCCTGCCCTCGGAGCTCGGCGGACCCCCAGCAGGCTCCCTGCTCCCGACAACCAGACCACCAAAGAGCCACCGAAGCTCTGCTGTGGAGGCGGAAAGGCCACAAGGCCACTGTCCCCCGCCCCCCTGCCTCCCAAATAGCCGTCTGTTCACTGAGCCTCGAGTTTTCACAAGGCACTCAACGCACCACCCCCCGACCTTGGCACCGCTACCCCATTTCACAGATGAGAAAACGGAGGCTGGGGGGATGAGATTGGGCTGGAGCACTCAGGGCGTGGGGGACAGGGGACCCCACCTCTCCCTCTCCCCAAGGCCCACGAGCACCAACAGAAGCCCTGCCCCTGGCCCTCCCAGTACACGGCACCACCGCCCAGAAGCCACACCCACAGCAGGGCCCAGGTCTCCCTCCACTGTCCCGAAAAGAGGGGAGAGTCCCCCACCCCCGACAACTGTTCCCCGAGAGCCGCCGAGCTGACACAGTGATGACACCGGCCACAGCTGCCGGCCCAGACGCCTGCGCGGGGCAGAGCCGCTGCTCTCCAGGTGGAGGGAGGGAGGAGGGGGCGCCTGCCCAGCACCCCTGGTGTAGGGGGTAACGGCCCCGCAGAGGGCACGTCTGGGCCCCACTGAGCGTGAGAGGCAGGGCTTGAGGGCAGGCCTCCCCCTCGGGGTCCATCCCGGCACCCCGCCAGCAGTTCCAACTCAAGCATCCCTGGGGCTGGACCCCGCCCCCACCCCCCGGCAGACACGCTGCCTGGAACACCCATGCCGGTCCGACCTCTGCCTGGGCCTGGGCCCTTGGCTGGTGACACTTGTTCTCCTGGGAGGCTGGTTCTGAGCGAGTGACACCCACACGCCAAGCCCAGCAGACGGCCCGACCACCGGATCCGTCCTGGGGGAGCATCACCTGCAGGTGGGGCTGTGCCCAGGGGACCCCGCGTCTCCACACAGCGCGCACTGGGCCCTGCTCCAGGGAGAGGCTCAGGAGGGCCCCTCCATGCTCACCCAGCGTTCTTTTGGCTGGACTGGCCGGTGCCAGAGCCCTGGGGACATGTGCTGGGCCACAGCTCCGGGGAAGGGCCCTATCTCCTGCTTGGGGAAGGGGCTGGAGCTGGCAGGGGGCTGAGGCAGGTCACCAGCCCTGCCTCTGGCCCCCTCTGCCCACCCCAGCTGCCCACCACCACCAGGAGGCCAGGTATCCACGGTAAACACCCTGCCAGAGCCACCAGCCTGGCAGGGACAGAGGCCCGAGCCCAGGCCCCCTGCAGCTGGCTTCACAGCTGCACCCCAGGGGACCAGGGAGCTGGACACCCACGAAGGACCGTCTCTTTTTAGCCTCTGCCCAGAGGTCTCTGTCCTGTGGGCTGGTCACGGCTCCCACCTTCGCATGCAATCTGCTGGCGGGGGGGCAGCAGGCAGAGCTCCCAGACCCAGCTCCTAACCAGGGAATGGGTCTCCTGCACCAAGACCTTGGATCAGTAAGGGGCCACGGAGGCCTGGGCCCCGGGGCACACTGCCACCCCTCTCCAGGGGCCTCAGTCCTGGCTGCCCTCTGCTCTGAAGCCCTGTGGCAAACGCAGGCCCGCCTGCCCTGTTACCTGTGCCGGAAACGTGGGGCCGGGGGACGAACCTCCGCTGCCCACCGGCTGCCGAGGCCTCAGCTGTGCTGGGTGCCAGCCCCAAGGCCCAGCGACCTACGCGGATCCCAGGCCTCCAGGGGGTCCTGCCAGAGAGCCGGCCCTGCCGCGTCTCCACTCGGGGCGGGGAAAGGGTTAATTTCCATGCAAAATAGGAACCAGCGGCCCAGGAAGCATCGTGTCCGCAGTGGGGACCCGGGCAGGATGGCGGGTTGGGGCAGCGTGGAGGGCCGGAGGCTGGCGCGGGGGTGCTGCCGGCACTCACCCGGGTCCAAGTGCGAGCTGAAGGCGAAGCTGGGGTTGAAGAAGGACGACGACATGGCCAGGGCTGGCAGCACGGGCACCCGGCGGCGCTGCGCTCAGGTCGCCCGCGGCCCGGACCCGCGCCGCGCCATCGCCGCCACTGCCGCCGCCACCGCAGGTGCGAGCGCCCCTGTCCGCTGGGCCTGCGGAGCGTCGCCACCCCGGGGCTGACAGCCTCTGGGGCAGGCGGGGCGCCGGTCCGGTACGGGCAGCGGCCACAGACGAGGCGCCTCCGCCCGGCCGGCCGCGGCGCCGCGGGGCTCCGGGGCTGGTGCAGCCCGAAAACACTGGCGGGAGCGCGCGCGGCGGGTGGGGGGGCCTCTCGGGCTGTAGGGGGCACTGAGATGCGCGAGAGGGGAAACCGCAGGCTGGGGGGGCACAAGACGCGTGGAGCGCGGGAACGCGAGGCTGAGGGACACAGAGCCGTGTGTGGGGGGGGCGCGGCAGCGCAGGGGGGAGGGGGTGGCAGGGAGATGTGCGGAGGGGACACCAGCAGGCTGGAGGGACTGAGGCTGGGGGGCACAGAGACGCAGGATGGGAGACCCGGAGGCGGAGACGCGGGGGCGGGGGTCCACGGAGACTGGGGAGGGGTCACGGTGGCGCGGGGTCAGGAGACGCAGGAGGAGACGTAGAGATGCGGTGGGGGCACGGCCGCACGCGCGGGGGTGGGCACCGTGGCACGTAGGACCAGGACAGTGCGTGGGGTGGCAGGGGACGCGCCTGGCCCGCGCGCGGGGTGAGGCCTGCACGGGGCCTGACCACCCAGGTCCAGAGGCCGCTGGAGTCCTGCCCCAGGGCCCTTCGGGTGGCGCCCTCACTGGCGCACACGCCGCCTCGCCCGCGCCGCGCGGAGCCCACCCTGCAGACGGAGCCGCGGCCGCGCCCGGAGTGACAGCGCTGGGCGTTTAGGGTAGCGCCGCCCCCAGGCACCGTCCCCGCTGCCGAGCGCCCCGCTGCGCCATCTTGCCCCGGCGGTGGCAGAGGCGAGCTCAGCAGGGCGAGCGGCTTGGGGACCCAGGCCCCTGGTCCTGAGGGGGCGGGGTCAGAGTGCAGCGAGCTTCCTGCTCCTCCGGTCTCGCACTCTGTCACCCGCCCACTCACTCCCGGCCAGAGGAGCAGAGCCCCTTGCCCAGGCCCAGCGGGAGGGGGAGGGGCACCTACCCCTGACAGGGCCGCCAGTTTTGGGTCAGTGGTTCTGACTGTGCGGCTGGGGCCAAACCACGAGGAAGGGGCCCCGGCTGGGAGCAGGTCCCAGGGCCCCTGCCGCTGGCGTGGGCGGCAGGGGGGCTGCCATCCTGGTGTGGCCCCAGGGGGACGGGAGGTGTCCCTGGCAGGGGCCTCCCCTTCCTGCCCACGGGGAGGGGCCCCGGACCCCCAGACCCTGTGCGGTCAGGGCACAGACAGGGGAGCTGCCTCTGAGCCCCTGCAGCCTCAGTGCAGGCGGCTCTCCTCGGCCTGGGTCTGCCTGTGAGCACGCACACGCGTGCACACACTGGCACACACACACACACGGGTTCACGCTGGCACACGATGGCACACAGAAGGGCTGGACCTCTGGGGCTTTAGGGGTGCAGATCCTCCTGCGGGGTCCCTGTCAGGGGGCCTGCACCCCCACCCTGCCTGACCAGGGCGCGACCCTGCTCCCCGCGCACCTCTGGGACCTCAGCGGCCCTGCTGCCCCCGGGCTGCCGACACTGCCCTGGAGGGGCTCCCACTGTCCCCACCACAACTCTGGTCCTCTGACCAGTGCTGCCCACGTGGGGCCAGGGCCACGTGCTGGCTGCTCCCAGGAGCAGAGCAGGAAGCCTGGTGCTAGGATTTAGGGGGAGGGTCTGACTGCACGCCCCTGGGGTCGGAGACAGGAACTGCTGTCCTTCCAGGGCCCCCTGAACCCCAGGCCTCCAGGTTGGCCGAGAGCCTGGACCTTGGCTGGTGGGAGGAGGCCGACGGGACAGGACAAAGCCCTGCGGCCTGGGGAGGGGCGAGCGGAGAGCCTGGGACCCGCATCCTGCATGCCAGGCTCCGCAGGACCCTCCCCTTGGCCTCTTGGTTTGAGGGCCAGACCCCCCCTCCGGGAAAGAGCAGAGGACCGGAGCCCCAGGGCGGGACCCCACGCCGTGCGCCCTGGGTTGCCAGGCCTCACTTGGCCGGTGTTGGGACAGGGGCAGGGAGAGCGATGGGTCCCTCTGAACAAGGCGTGCAGGGGTGAGGGTGGGCGGGAGGGGACCTGCGGTCTGGGGGTGACCCGTGGCCAGCCCACCTTGAGGATCCCACTGTGCTGGCATCTGCTGGCTTCCCAGATGGCAAGAGGTCTCTGAAGATGTGCCCTTCGCCCCAAACCGGGGGTAGGCAGGACACCCAGAGTCCCCCATAAGCCCAGCAGGGGCCTGGCCCAACTGTGGTGGGCTCAGGGTGCCACGCACCGGGTGGCCACACCCGAGGGCACTGGCTGGTCACGGCGCACAGCCATCCACAAGGCCAGGCCGGTGGGGACGCCACTTCCTGGCACCCCTACCACAGAACACGGAGGCCCGGCCACACAGCCACGCCCCGGGCACCGCAGTGGGCGTCCCAGGGCCCAGGGACAGCCCGCCGGCCCGCTCCCCCGCCCACAACCCCAGGACGGCACAGCCCCTTCCCACTGCCCTTGGGGATGTGGCCCCGGCTTGAGTGGGGGTAGGACAGGTGCCCCTTGTGATCGCATGGCCCCTGCTGTGGGGGGCGGTTGCTGTCGCTAAGAGGAACCTGCCTGAGCTAGCCCCCAACCCAGGAGAATCGCCCCCCCGACGAGCCCATGCTGTGCTCTGCAGGGAGGGGTGGGAGGGGCTTCTCACATCCACCAAAGAGACCCCAGAAGGTGGGGCACAGCCTCCCCAGGCAAGGGAAGATGTCCAGAGTGCCGAGCTGGCCTGACCGAGGGCCACCCCAGTCCCCCGGGGGGACAAGCCATGGTCTGGGACGGGGTGCAGCTTGAAAGGGCTTCATCCTGAAGGAAAAACGGTCCCTGGAAAAGACAGCCAGTTCCTCACGTTTCTAGTGGTTTCGGCACAGGGCCGGGCCGCAGGCCTCTGCAGCAGGGGCCAGGGAGGGGGCAGTGCCTGCCCTGCCCAGACACAGGGGGCGACAGCGCCCCAGTGCTCTGAGGTGGTCCCGGGGCCCCTCCTGGCCAGCTCAGCCCGGAACAGGGAGCAGCGAGCCGGGGCCAGGGCCGCAGGCGAGGAAGGCTGCCTGGCCGAGGACAGAAATGAGACCCGAGGGGACACCCAGGGGACCGGCCATCTGTCAGCTCGGGGACAGGTGCGGGCTCCGGGAGCCCGCCTGCGTGCTCCCCGCCCCTGGTCCGGGGGCCGGGGAACGTGGGCTCCGACGGGGCCGCCCTCCCTCGAAGGGCCAGGCCGGTGGGGGGTGGGGGGCAGATCCTTGGGTGCTGCCTGTCCCTTTACGACTTCTGTTTAATCTGCGTTTTACTAAAGCGCTGCTTCTCACTCTGGGGCAAAATTCACGCAATGCAAGCAACCGATTAGCGTGAAGAGCCTGCACATTCGGTCCTGTGCAGCCACGGCCGTCTCCACTCCGCTGCCCCAAGTCCGGCCCGGCCCCGCAAACCTCCAGCCCCGGGGCACTTACACAGGGGACGGGCCCCAGAGGTGCGGCCTTTGCCGCTGGCTTCCCCCACGCAGCACGGGGGCATCGGGTTCAGCCGTCATGCCGAGAACCCTGCACTGCGGGGCACCATGGATGGGTGCCCGAGCTGCAGGGACAAGACCGCGGTGTGAGGCCCGAAGGCCGGTGGGACCTCCCTCGACAGACAGAAATAATCTCTGCGTCCCCACCCCCACCCCGGGCTCAGGGAGGCCAGGCCCTCCTGACGGTCAGGCTGCCCGGCCAGCGTGGACCTGCCCACGTGCCCCTGGGGGCAGCCCGTGCCAGGCCGGAGCGCCTGGGGGGTGAGGGACACCTCGGCCCTGAGCTGTAGGCGGGCCAGGCGGCAGCAGCTATAAAGGCTGGGGCCCGAGGCCGCCGCTCAGCACCCAGCCTCACCCGCCTCCCGGAGCCCTCGAGGGAAGCCGGACGCAAGTGAGCCGGGAGAGGGGTCTCAGCAGCGCCCTGGGGCCTTCGCCCATGGGGCCAGGGAAGGCCCAGGGGGAGCAGGAAAAGGAGGAGGAGGGGAGGGGCGGCCCCTTCCTGAGGGAGCTCCAGCTGGCAGGCAGCTGCAGGGCCCGGTCTGCAGGAGGGGTGGGCATGGTGTCTGAGCGGGTGGAGAGGGGGCCGTGAGTCGGGGTCAGCACGGGGAAGCTGAGGGCCGCTCGCTGACCTCAGGCCCCCCGGTGCCGAGTCAGGGGCGAGGAGGCCTGGCAGGACTAAGGGTCCAAGCCCAGTGGGCCCCCCGACTCGGGCAGGCACGCTGAGCCAGCTCTGGGACGCTGTGCCGGCCCTGTCTGCAGGGGCTATCCCCATGCTCCTCATCACCCCCCCTATCTTTTTCTCACATCACCCCTGAGCTCACTCGGAGACTCCTTGGCCAAAGGTGGGTGCACACCACAGCCCCCAGGAGGCGTTGTGGGCATCCACAGTGGTCTGGGTGGGGTCCCTGCCAGCCAGGGGGCATGAGGACACAGCTACGCTGGGACCTGGAAGACTGAGGGTCTCAGCCCAGCCTTAAAGATCTGGCCAGCTCTGGCCGAGGAGGACGGGGAGGTGGGAGGGGGAGGGAGGCCTTTCCTGGGGGGAGGGGGACAGGACGGGGGCAGGGCCCATTGAGGGGGCAGGGTGGACAGGGCCCCATCCCAGGGAAAGTCCAGAGTTGAGTTCGACGCTCGGCCCACGGCCTCTCCACTGGGGAGGGAAGTGGAGACCCCTCCAACCATGGCCCAGTGCCGCTCAGACCCTCGGGCCATGGGCTGCCCCTCCCCATGGTGGAAGCATGTTCCAGAAGGTTCCACCACCTGGTGAACTTTTGAGAGGGCCAAGGAGCCTCTGAAATAGCTGCTTTGCCACGAGCCCCAGAACCCAACCCCCCCTGGGGACAGCAACCTGAGAGCTCGGCGGGTCACACGGCACTGCCATGAGGGGCGCAGGACAGCCTGGTCCCCGGCCGCCGGCCCCTCGCCTGTGCCCAGACCCCTGCCCGACAGTGGTGCTCAGGGCCCTGCGCAGACGCACCTGCGGCGGAGCCTCCCTCAGCCCAAGGCCCGCTCCTCGGCGGGCGGCGTCCAGCTCGGAGGAGCGGGGCCCGCTGGTCTGGGGTCCAGGAGCGTGAGGCAGAGCCCCCGGGCCTTGAGGTTTGGCCGCAGGAAGTGGCCCTTCAGGCAACCAGGGAGGCTTCCCAGAGGAGGCAGCTTTGAGATGGGCCTTGAAGGGCGACAGAGGGCATCTCCCCAGCCGCACTGAGGGTCCGACAGCTGCCACGGCCACCTCGTCTGAGCAGAGTGAGGCAACGGGGCGGCCACTGACCCCTCAGGGCCTCGGTCTCCTTCCGTGGCACGGGGTCACTACCTCAAAGCGGCCGGCTAGGACGAGGCCCTCCGACCTGTCCTCCGAGGGGCCCCGGGCGCAGGAGCTGGCACCACGCAGGGCCCAAGCCCAGCGCCCCCTCGCCGTGCACACCACCAAGCTGGCTCCCGTCCACTGCAGGGCCGGGATGGACGAGGACTTCTCCTCCCAGATGAAGAAGATGGCCTTGGCCATGGGCACGTCCCTGTCGGACAAGGACATAGAGCTGCTGCCCACGGACATGAGACACCACGGTACGGCCCGCCCCCCAGGGCGCCCCGCCCCAGGGCGGTCTCCCTCCGGCCCCGGCCCCGGCCAGGCCACCGGCTGACCCCTGCCGGGCCCTTCCAGGCGCCTTCAACTACCTCAGGTTCTTCGAGTACATGCGGAAGTTCCAGGCCTCGGGGCAGCTGGAGGGCGCGATCCACAAGGCCTTCCAGACCCTGGACAAGGACAAGAGCGGCTTCATCGAGTGGAACGAGATCAAGTAACAGCCAGCGGCCGAGGGCGGGGCAGAGGGGCAGGGTGAGGGGCCCCTCTCTGGTCCACACCCCCTGTGGGCCCCCCACCCCGCCCCCGACCTTTCAGGAGACAGGGCCACAGGGACAGCGCCAGACCGGGCCCAGAGACCCGTCTCCTGCCGGGCCTCCGTCTCCCCACCCGTGCCGTGGGCAGGGGGCGCTCTGCGAGCCGCCGGGCACCGGCGGACGCCCCGTTCTGACGGGAGCCCGTCTGGCCCAGGTACGTCCTGTCCACCATCCCCAGCAGCACGCCCGCCGCCCCGCTGACCGACGAGGAGGCCGAGGCCATGATCCAGGCGGCCGACACGGACGGCGACGGGAGGATCGACTTCGAAGGTGGGCCGTCCCTGCCCGGCCCCCCGTTCTGGGGCCCCTTGCACCTGGGCAGTCTGCACGGCGCCCCTCGTCCCTCTCGGTGCAGAGCTGAGCGGCTCCCACCCCCCGAAGCTCGCTGCCAGCTGTGGCGGGCACCAGCATCCCCGGCTCACGGGTGGGGAAACTGAGTCTCAGGGGTGCAGCAGGGCGGAGGGGGCCACCGAGGATTGCCGAGCGGTGGTCGGAGCTGGCAGCCGGTTGGCGGTAGTTTCCCTGAGGGCGTGTGTGAAGGGGCATCCGTGGGGAGAGTTAGGGTTAGGGCTGCGGCCCCAAGGGAACGGGGTGGGTTGGGGGGAGCAGGCAGGGCTCCGGACTGTGGGAGCCCGCTCACGCAGGGGGCGCTGCTCCGGGTTGGGCCTGCAGGGCTCTGGGGGGCGCACGAGGCCTGGGGGTTATGTACTAGAAATCTGTCTCCTGCTCTAGAATTTTCTGAACTGATCAAAAAGGAGAAAATTCCGAAGAAGAAGTAGCACCACGCCCAGCCCAGCGGGGCTGCGAGTGCCCCTCCAAGGAGGCCGTGGGGACGCGCCTGGCCTGCGCCAGGAACGTGGTATAAAGCTGGCATTACATGAACGACTCGGCCGTGTGTTTGTGGGGGGCTGCGTGGGCTGGGGGGCAGGGGCGCGGGTCTCCGGGGACAGCTGATGGCAGGGCAGGGGTGTGAGGTGCAGGAGGGAAGACGGGGAGCGGGGGTGGCGTGTCCAGCCCTTGCCCCTCTGCCTTCCCCTTGTCCCCTACCACTGCCGGCTCCCACAGAGGGCGTCTCACCACCAGCCCCGGCCCCTCCCGGGCCCACCCTCCCAGCCCAGTGCTCTCCGGTCCCAGACCCTCAGGACCCCCTTCTCTGACCCCAGGGGGGCTCTGCTCAGGGTCCAAGCCAGACTGGTTCCCTGGGCAGTCGGAGTCCCCACAGCAGCTGTGAGCACAGAGCAGGTACAGCTACAGTCCTGGGGTGTGGCCTAGGGGGACCCCGGCATGTTCCTTGGGCCGTGCACGCCGAGCAGGTTCCCTGCCTGAGCCCACTCGCCTCCCCTTCTCCCCAAGCTCTTCCTGTGGAGACGCCCCTCCCCACCTGCCCACCCAGGCCTCTGCCCCACCCACACCCGCCCCCTGTTCAGCCCCCAAGTGGCGGTCCAAGCACTGCCTGGACACCAGCAGCCCCCACCCGGACCTCTGTGGGGCCCAGGCTCCTATGCCCGCCTTGGCTCCCGGACACCCAGGTTGTGTGAAGAGGCTGAGCCCCGCCCTCCCAGAGCCCCGCCCACCCAGCCCTCCAGCCCAGGGACCTCTGCTCAGACAGGAAGAAAAAGCCAGGACACATCAGGGGGCGGGGGGATGGTCCACGTCCTGGTGGCAGTAGGGACTGGGAGTGACCTTTGCTGGGACTCACAGCGGCAAGAGCCCAAACCCACCAGGGCCGTCAGAGGGTGAGGGGCGGCCCCGTGGCAACCCCACGAGCAGTGGGTGCCCCCAGTGTGTGAACAGGAGGGACTTCCCGGCCAGCTCGGTCTCCCAGGGGCCTGGGCCCCAAACCCTCAGCCAGGCAGCAGCACCCACAGACAGCCCAGCTTGCGGGGGGCAGTGAGGCCCCCAGAAGAGCTTCTCCCACTCGGCTCCCCTGCCTGTCACACCTCCAGGGCCCCCGGGTCACGGCGGGGGGTGGGCTAGGCCACCTGGCAGGGGTGGGAGGAGGCTGGGAACTCCTTCCCAGGGGTGGAGGTGGCTGAGGGGGCGCAGGTGCCGGGGGGCTCGGCCAGGGTCAGGCTGGAGCGGAGGATTCAAGCCGGGGGCGGCAGGGCCAGGCGGGGACCCGGCTGTGGTCGGGAGGACAGACGGAGAGCAGAGCCACGGACGCTCTGCAGAGGGGCCCTCGGACGGTGTCCCACCCCTCCCGGACCCCAGGAGACAGACAGGCAGGGGACACAGTGCGAAGAAACAGCGCTTTACTTCCAAACGCAGCCACAGCGCCCTCCACGCGGGCAGGCCCGGCGGAGGGCCGGGGACGACGAGGCGGCGGGTCACTTGGCGCTCCGCGGGGGCCGCCTGCGCTGCTCCAGCAGCTCCTCCAGGTGCTCGGCCCGCCTCACCGCGGCCTGCAACACGCCCGCCTCGGTCAGCCCGGGCCGCCCCCGCCCGCGCCGCCGGCCCCCGCAGGACCCACCTCGTGCTGTTTCCGAAGGCTGCTCACGGCCTCCTCCTTCCTCGCCAGGGCCGCCTTCACCCTGCGGAGGACACGGGGGAGGGGTCTGGGGGGCCTGCAGCCCCAGGTGCAGCAGGATGGCTGGTGGGGGCGCCTCCGCCCCGATACCAGAGGGTCGGCTGCGCCGCCCACCCTGGCCTGCTCACCGAGGGCACCGGGCTGCCTGTAGGGGCTGTTGGCGGGAGCCCCGGGAAGGGCAAGAAGCCCCCACCCCACACCATCTCCCCAAGCGTCTGTGATGGGCAGACAGGTGACCCAAGGAGGGCTGAGGCCCCGTGGGTGTGGGGGTCCCCCCTTGTCTGCACAGCACCCACCTCACCCAGGCCGGGGACCATGGAGACCCACTCAGGGAGCCTGTGTGGCCTGGCCCCCCGGGATGGCTGGCGCTCAGACAGCCGGCTTCTTCCCAGGCCCCGAAACCCAGGGCCGCAGCGGGGACCCGATCGGGGGCCTCACCCGTGGAGCCCAGGCAGCCACTGCTGACGGCTGGCTGTGTCGGCCGGGAGAACGGAGGGCCGGAGGCGCCCGCCTAGCCAGCCAGAGCTGCCCCGTTAGCCGCGGCAGCGCCCCGCCCCCCACGCTCCCGAGGACGCGCGCCCGGCGCCCACCTCCCGTGCACGTCCTCCAGCTCTGCCTGCTTCTCCCGCCGCAGCTGCTCCAGCTCCGCCCGCACCTCCCGGTTCTCCTCCTCGGAGGCCGCCAGCCGGTCGGCGAACTCCTGGCGGAGCACCTGGGCCAGGCCGCTCCTCTCGCCGGCCAGCTGCTCGTTCACCTGGGCCGGCAGGGACGGCGTGAGCCTGTGGCGGGCGGAGGGCCGGGGCCCGGCCAGCCGCCCGCTCTCGCCGGCTCACCGCCTTCGCCGCGGCCAGGGCCTTGTCCTTCTGCCGCACCAGGCCCTGCAGGCGCGCGGCCTCCCCCTCGGCCTCCGCCAGCCGCCCCTTCAGCTCCGCGCACTGGCCCTGCAGCTGCCGCTCCGCCTGCCCCAGCTCCGCGAGCTCCGCCTCGTACTTGTCGCGAAGGCGCTGGATGCTGGCGAGGGACAGGCGCGAGGTCAGGGGCAGCCCCGCGCCCGCGGGCCAGGCGCCCGTCCCAGCTCCGCCGGGGCAAGGCCTCACCGGCTCTCGGCCGCCCTCTCGCTCTCCTCCCTGGCCAGCGTCATGTCGGCCTCCAGCCGGCGGACGACCAGCTCGATGTCCTTGTCCCGGTCTTTCCGGATCTCCTCCTTCAGCTCCCGCTCCCGGTTCAGCAGCCAGGCTTCCTGGAGGGAGCGCCCACAGTGCCAGGGGGCGTGGCTAAGTGGTGGGACACGGCCCAGGGTTGGGCCAGGGACCATGCGTGGGGACGGAGGGGCCTCGGCCGACCCCAGGCCCTGTCGGTGGTCCAGGGAGGCGACCACGTCCTGTTACTTGGGCCCCAGTGTGGGACAGCAGAGGCCCCGTCCTGGTGCTGAGGGCTCCAGGTGCCTGTGGCCCCTGTGGGAGCCTCAGCGGGCAGCCTCTCAGTGGAGAGTGGGCACGGGGCCTCCAGAAACTCCCAGCAAGTCGGACACGCCCTCTGACCCCGCCGGCCTGACTCAGTGACCCCTCCATTCACAGCGGTGGGAGCAGGACCCGTGGCTGCTCAGCTGACTGGTGTGGCAGCCTCGGGAGCAGGTGTGCAGGCGGACGGAGGGTGGGGGTGCTGTCCTCTGTGGTCACCAGGGACCTGCTGCAGCCCCCCGGGGCCCCGAGGGGAAAGGCCGAGGCAGCACTGGGTAGAGCTCAGAAGGAACCACCGGCCTGAGCAGCCAGACCGAGAACCGCGAGCCACACCCACGGTGGGGGGGCCCCAGGAGCAGAGGGAAGGGGCCGCCCCCCCCGCCTGCCGCACCCACCTCCTTCCGGGCGCAGCTGGCCTGCCACATCTGCCGATCCACCTCCAGCTGGTCCTTCAGGGCCTGTAACTCCACCTGGGGGCGGCGACGCAGTGAGGGTGGCCGGCCTGGTGGCCGCCCCCAGGCTTTGGGGCTGAGCAGAGGGAGGGTCTGCAGGGAGCGGCCCCCCCCCCCACGACCTGGGCTCACCAGAGCTCCCGTCAGCTGCCCCGGGGGCTGGCCCTGCTGGTGCCCCTGACAGCCTCCCCTGCACCCCCAGAATGAGGCTCCTCACTGGGCCCCCAGGGACGGGACCGGGAAGCAGACCTGGTGCCTGTGCTCCAGCTCCTCCCGGCCCTTCTCGAACTCAGCCCTCAGGGCGCGGCCCCGGGCGGAGCTGCTCTCTTCCAGCTGCTGCCGCAGCTCCTCCAGGTCGGCCCGCTGCCTGCAGGCACCCAGAGGTCAGTGTGGGCGGTGGTGGGCGGCGGGCTGCGGGCTGCGGTGGGCGCAGGCAGCCCCGCCCCCGCACCTGGCGGCCTGCTGGCCCAGCCGCTCCTTCTCCTCGGCCACCTCGCTGTAGAGCCGCCGGCGCAGCTGCTGCAGGTCCCGCTGCTCCTGCTCCAGCTGCTGCTCGAAGCTGCGGAGGACGGGCCTGCTGGGGGCGCGGCGGCTGCCTGTCCCGTCCTCGCCCCGAGCCCTCTCCAGGGGCCCCGGCGTCGCTCTGGGGTCGGGGCCCACGCAGCTCCGCTCAGGCCCCCGGCCGGGCCCCGGGAGGCCACCAGGACACCTACCGCCGCTGGGCGCGCTCGCGCTCCTGCTGGGCCAGCATCTCCTTCTCCTGCTCCAGCTGCTCCCGCAGCGCCTCCGCCTGGCGCCCGTAGTGCTGGGCGGCCCGCTCGTCCGCCTGCAGCAGCTCAGCTGCGTGCAGGCTCCGCAGCTTCCTCACCTCCTGCTTGTGCTTGGCGATCAGCTTCTGGATCTCGGGCTCCAGGCCTGGGTGGGGGCGCGCGCTGCAGCAACCCGACCCCCGCCCCCTACGCAGCAGGGGCCCCACCGATGCTGGGGGGACCCCCGGCTCTCCCTCAGGGGGACACCGCCCAAGGCCGGCGTCGCCTCCCCCGCCAGCCGTGTGGCTGAGACCATTGTCCTCACTCCGAGACCCCACGGCTGCCTCGGGGCCGCCCACCTCTGACGGTGATCTCCTTGATCCTCCGGGTCTTCTCGCTCATCCACTTCTCCCTGCGCGCCTTCTCGGTGGCGCTCATCAGCTCTCGGAGTTTCTTAATCTCCTGCAGGCCAGCACGAGGCAGAGGCCAGTGGAGGGCAGGAGGCCCGCCTGCCACTGCGGGGTCTCCCGTGAGGGCTCCCAGGGGCCCTGGGGCGGTCCTGCGGGGACCGAGGCTCCTTGGCCAGGGAAGGAGGGCGGCTCTGCCCAGCCAGGCGCTGGGGTGGGCGGAGAGGGCTCACCAGCTCATGCTGCTCCCGCATCTGGGCCTCCCTGTCCTTGCGCCGTTGGTCCCCCTGCTTCAGCTCGGCCACCACGGCCTCACACTTGTCCCCCAGGTTCTTCTTGTCTTCGATCAGCTGCGATCAGGATGCGAGGTGAGTGGCCGCACTGAGGCGAGGGTGCACCCCGAGTGATGCCCAACACCCGAACCTCCCCCTGCCTGGGGGGCCAGCACCCTGACCGAGCCCCTCGGCCCCCTCCCCCCTGAGGCCGGGAGGGCTGCCTGCAGGTGGCCAAGGCTGCAGCTGCTCCCGGCCGTCCCGCCGCCCCTCCAGGGCCTGGCTCATGCCAGCCAGGACGGCCACAGGCCTGGGAGTCTCCCGGAGGCTGAGCCGCGCGCTGCAGTGGCCCCGGCCCCTCCCTGAGCCTGGGAGCCCAGACGCCCCGCCCAGGCGCCCCGCTTCCGGGGCGTCACCTGGTCGATGAAGCACAGGTGCCGCTGGATGGCGGCCTCGTAGTGCGCCCTCTGCTGCCGCAGCTGGCGGCCCAGCTCCTTCTCCGTCTCCTCGACCCTCCGGATGGTGAGGTCCCGCTGCTGCGCCTACGGCGCGGGGAGGGGCCCAGAGGACGAGGACCGCTCAGGGGGCGGGGCCAGCAGAGCGCGCTCCAGTGCGGGCCCGGGACCGGGTGGCGACAGCCCCGTGGCAGGACCCCCGGGGGGGGGACGGGGCAGCGGCGTTACCAGTGCCCGCTGCAGCAGCGCCACGGCCTGCTTCTTCTCCTCCACCTCCAGCCGCAGCTGCGTCATGGACGCGCTCGCCGCGGACGCGGGCTCCAGGTGCCCCGGCCCCTCCTGCAGCGCCGGCCCCTGCGGACACGGCCGGGTCAGGCGGACATAGTGGGGAGGCCTGCCACCCCGCCCCTCCCTGGGCACCCCCACACCTGCGGGGCTGCGGCCGGCCGGTCTCGCCCCGACTTCTCCATCTCGTCCAGAAAGCTCAGGACGCTCTGCAGCTTGGCCTCCGAGAGCAGCGTCCCGTCCTCGGGGGGCCCGGCGGACGCGCCGAGCCTCCCAAACTTGTCCAGGTTGTCGGCCGTCAGTGAGCTGGCGCTGTCCTCCTGCAGGGGAGGGCACGGCATGCGGGCGGGGGTCAGGCAGCGAGTCCTGTGGGGTGGCCTTCCAGCAGCTCCTCGGGGCCCGGCCAGGGCAGGGCAGGGCAGCTGGGCCCAGCCTGGAGGGAAGGGTCTCTTGGGCTGCTCGGACCCTCGCAGGGCAGAGGCGGTGCCACCCAGCCCGGGTCACTCTGAGGGTCCCCCACCTTAGCAAGCCTCCGGGGGACCGGGGATCAACAAGGCCCCAGCTGGTCCTCCTTAGGGTTCCTAGGAAAGCAGGAAGGAGCCCTGGGGGCACCAGGGCCCTGGGCTGGGTGAAGGGAGGGGCCTGTAGTCACCTCCTCCGTCCAGGCGTATCTGTCCTTGTGATAGGCCCTGGGGCGGAGCAGCGGCTCTGGCTCCGCCTCCAGCAGCTTCAGGGTGTCCAGCAGCTCATCCAGGGCCGACCTGCACTCGGCCCTGCTCCTGGCCGGGCCCACGGGCCCCGGGGCTTTGCCAGCTCCACCCTGGGAGCTGGTGTCCTGCAGCAGACGGGCGGGCGGATGGGGAAAAGCTGGCGAGGCCGAGGGGGGCCGACACCGCCTGAGGACCGTGGGGGCGAGGCCGGGCACCCACACAGCCCCACGGACTGGGCGTGCCCAGACCGAGGGAATGTGTCAGGGCTGGGCCTCCTCACCCTGGTGGCCTTGCCGCCACCCAACCTCTGAACTTCCAGCTTCCTCTGGAGGCGTGGGCACGGCCCCCGGGGCCTCTGCGAGGACCCAACAGGACCCCGTCCCTGCCGTGGAGCGGCGAGTCCCGTCTGGGCAGCCTTTCCTGCTCTGAGGGACCCACTGCAGTGGAGGGGCAGGGACAGGGTGGGAAGGGCTGTGACCGCACCTGCGGCTTGTCCTCAGGGAACTGCCGGGGCTCTGGGGAGGAGTCAGGGACAGGCTGGTGGGGGTCCTCCGGGCCCGAGGTGCAGAAGCTGGTCCCTGCAGGACAGAACACGGCGTCGGCACCCCGTCTGGAGCAGCCCTGGGCAGGGGGCGGCAGGGGCCCTGACCTCTGCTCTGCACGCCTCCCACTCTCCCGGCTCACCGGTGTTGTCCGCCTTGGGGGTCCGAGGGGTCTCGTGAGCGCAGTCTCCCGGCCGCAGGGGGGGCTCCGGAGCCGTCCGAGGGCCCCCCGTCTCCCAGGTCCCCTTCGGCAGCCCAAGCTCGGCCTCGGCTGACCTCTGGGCTCGCTTCTGCTGCAGCTCCTGTGGGGGCGCCCCCTGAGCAGCCGCACCCACGGGACACTGGGGCCCCTCGTCCGCCCCAGCCCAGCTGCCCGAGGCCCCTGGCACCTGAATGGCTGCCTGTCTGGCCTGGCGCGCCTTCTCCTCCCGGGCCTTCCTCCTGGCCGCTTCCTTCTGTCGGTGCAGGTCCAGCAGGTTCCCCTCCCCCAGCCGCCGCCGCTGCCCCTGGGGAGGTGGGGTCGCGGATCCGGACGTGGGCTTCCACGGCACCCCCATGACCCCCCAACCCGTCACTTCTCTGCCCCACAGGGCAAGCCCCTCCTGACGGCTCCTTCAGGCAAGGAGATGACTCTGCATCTCGGAGCAGGGCCCCCAAACCAGAACGCCGCCTGGACCTCTCAGCCAGGGCGGACCAGCCACCACTTCCCGACACCCAGGACCTACTGGCCGAGCGAGTGGCTCAGAGCAGGGAGGAGGGCAGGCCCCCGACGGGGCATGGACCACGGGCCGTTCCAGCTTCGATCCCGTGGTCCCAGAAACCCCGCCATGCACAGCTGTGAGTCCAGGGTTGTGGCCCCCCGGGGTGGGGCTCACACACCCACACCCACCTCTCGCTTGGACGCCAGCAGGGGCTCCTGGCCGGCAGCTCGGGCTCCGCGCCACTGTGCCTGGCGCCTGTACCAGTGCTGGATGGTGATGGCGGCCTGGTTCACCTGGTGGATAAACCTGCCCGGAGAGCAGGCTCAGCACCTGTCCGTGCAGGTACGGCGACTGCCCCGTCTACCGACTCCACCCTCAATCACCCTCGACTGCAGCCCGCCCGAGGAGCGCGTGGCTCAGAGATCCTCAGCAGGGACTCGGCGTGTGTGTGGCTGCGGGGGTGGGGGGGGACGGCTCTACGATGTGTCCGCCAGCCGAGCCCCACCTCCTGCAGCCGGCCCCGGCACCACGGCTCCTGGGCTGCCCTGTCCCTGCACCTGCCTTTTCTAGACTTTTCTGGTGAACCGACTCAGACAAGAGTGTGGTCTTTCGGACCTCCGTCTTGTAAACAAGTATTAAGTGAGAATTTCCAACACCGGAACCTCACACTCCCTGCCTGACCCCCGCCCGCGGTCACCTCTCCGCCTCCTCCTCCGTCACCTCCCTCCGTCTGAGCAGGCTCTTGGGGGCCCCTGTGTTGTTCTGGGCCACGGGCTTGCTGCCGGGCACGTTCTTCTGCGGCTTCGCGGAGCCGCCACTCCCGCCCTCGTCGGTGGCCGCCTTGATGAGATTGCTGAGGGGCGGCAGAGACAGAAAGGCTCGTGGCACCCAACCTGGCCCACTCACGCCCCACGGACACGCTGCCCACGGGCACACTGGCCACCTCAGGCCCGGAAGGAGGCACTGCAGGTGACGAGGAGCCAGCGAGGGCCTGCACCCCATTCCCACTTGCTGGTCTGTCCCCCCCCCACACGCCTGGTGGCCCCTGCAGCTCACTTAAAAAGCAAGAAGGGCCCTGGCTGGCGTAGCTCAGTGGATTGAGCACGGGCTGCGAACCAAATCATTGCAGGTTCGATTCCCAGTCAGGGCACATGCCTGGGTTGCGGGCCAAGTCCCCAGTGGGGACCACATGAGAGGCAACCACACATTCTCTCTCTCTCCTTCTCTTTCCCTTCCCCTCTCTAAAAATAAATAAATAAAATCTTTAAAAAAAATTAAAAAAAAAAAAAAAAAAAAAGCAAGAAGGTCTCAGGAGTCACAGGACCCTGGAGCTGGAGGTGCGTCCGGAAACCCCGTGGCCGCCCCTGACTGCGCACACGGAGCTGGCCTGCGCTCGGCCCAGGTCCCCCGAGACTCCGGGAGACTGGCCCCCTGAGCAGGACCCATGGCTGGGCCCACCAGGCCCAGTCCGCATCCCCCCACCAGTGCCACGAGGGCCCTGGGCCAGCACCCTCACGCGCACGTGTGTGCGGCTGTCGCACACGCATCTGGGCCGGAGCGGGCCCTTACTTGAGGGAGGGGGCCGCGTGGTTGGAGCTCTTGGGGGGCGAGGCGTCCGCAGGGGCGTGGCGGTTGTGCACCATGGTGGTCACGCAGTTGCCCAGGGCTGCCTTGCTGCTCCTGCCGGAGAGATGGGGCGGCCTCAGGCCCCGGGAGGCGGCCGACAGGTTTCCGAGTCACGCTCGGCGGCCCCTGCACCCAACAGTGGGACCTCCCTGAGACCCGGGAGAGGGAGAGCTCCGCCAGGCTGTTCCGCCGAGCCGACCGGGGCCGCGAAACCAGCAGCCCCTGACGTGGCAGGAGCCCAGGGCGGGGGGACAGCCACAGGTCACCGATGGAGAGCAGACCCACGCGGGCCAGGCAGCTGCAGGTGGGGCAGACACGGGCCCCGCCTTGGCCCGACCTCCGCAGGAGCGAAGCCCCCCAGGAGCCGGCCTGTCAGGCTCCCCCAGGCCAGTGTGGACCCCAGGGTGCGGGATGCCCCTGGGCAGCCCCTTCTCGGGGCCCTCAGAAGAGAGCCCGTCACTCACTCGACCCATTCACGCACCCAAGACACAGCGTCTGCCCCGTGGTGGGCCACGCCCAGCACCCGCGCCCAGAGCACCTGTTGTTGGCAGTGAAGTGGGGCGCGAGGGGCACGGCGCACTCTCTTCTCCGTGGGCCGGCCGGCGCGTCCAGGGCGCTGGGACTCCGGGCCTCGGGTGGCAAGGTGGAGGCCCTGGGCTGCTCGTCCTGCCCGCGGACACAGACGCTGCCTGAGCCCGGGACCTGCCGCGTGCTCGCCGGCCCGAGCCCCTGCCTGCTCCACGGCCTCACCCACAAAGGGGCGACGGGATGGCCGGGGGAGACACAACATCCTGCTCCCCGCCCAGTTGGGATGTTGTGGTCGAAGCTGGCACAACCCCCACCCCCGCCGACCTGTCCTGGAGGGGCAGCAACACGAAGACGGCCAGGTGTCCCTCCCGAAGGGACCGCCGGACCAGACCCCCCACCCCACCGCTCTCACCAGGATGCTCCCCGGGGCCCCCTTCTCGCCGGGAGCCTTGCTCAGACTGGCCGGCCTCTTCTTCCCGCTGGGGCCGCCCTCAACAAGTGCCAGGGAGTCGGGGGGCTCTGCCGGCCTGTGAGAGGACAACAGGCAGGGACAGGCAGTCACTCACCCGGGCCGAGGCACATTCCAGGAATGCAGACGGGGACAGCTTGTGACAGGGTGGGAGGGCAGCCGGCATTCTGTTCCCGAGCCTGGGGCTCAAAATAACGTTTCTCGGTCCTGGTCTACCAACCGACCGTCCCTGGAAGAGGGAGGCCCCACCCCGTGGCCACCCGACGCCCCAGGAACAGCACAGCAAGGGCAGAGGGGGGGAGGCGGTGGGCCCGTGGGGCCGTGGGCCCGCAGGTCCGCACTCCGTGTGCAGGTCCAGCAGATCCAGACCCGCGCCGCCTGCCCCGCCCAGCACTGGCCCGGAGTGAGGGCGGCCTCAGGCCCCGCTGTCCAGCCTGGGCCCACAGTGGTGAGGGCGCAGGAAGGGCTGATGCAGGCAGGGCAAGCGGCGGTTGGGGGGGTTACCTGAAGGGGTCAGCCCACGCCTGCCTGGCTTGCGGCTGGTGGACCTGCGTGGTGCTGTTAGACCTGCGGAGGTTGTTGATGGCCCTGGGGCCGCCGGGCCCCGCGGCCTCCTGCGGAAAGGAGGAGACTGCCAGTGCACGGGAAAGGTCTGGACCCCCGCCTGTCCCTTCAGCGCTGGGCCGCGCAGGACCGACTTGGAGAGAGGAGGTGGGCGTGGGGAGGAGGAGGTCGGCAGGCAGGCGGCCTGGGGCCCTGGGTGAGGCCTCCACCAGCCTCGTTTCTTGGAAAGAAGTGGGAGCCCCTCGCCCCCAGGTGGCGGCAGGTCCGAGAGAGGACGGGTGATGCCAGGGCTGCAGCCCAGTCCGTGTGTCTTCCCAGTCGCTGCCTGACCCCTGGCCCACCCCCTTCCCCACAGGTCAACCAAATGCTGGTGGAGCAGGAGGGGGCGAGAGCTTGGCTGGCAGCGTCTAGGTTCTGCCTTGGGCCAGCCGACTCTGGCCTTGGCTTCTGTGAGTTAGCTCCCTGGTTCCCCCGGATGGCCCCGGGACGGAGGTAAGTGCCTGCTGGGGTGTGGAGTGTACCCTGCAGTCACGGGCCACCCTAATGGCAACTCCCCAGGAGGTGGGGGACCCGGAGCCACCTGCACGCCGCCGGCCCGAGCACTCACCAGCGCCTTCCTCCTCGGCTCACTGCCGGCAGCCACAGAGATGGAGCGGACGACGGGCTTGGCGGCGGAGGCGCTGTTGGGGCGCCGGGACACGGGCGGGGGGAGCCCCGTCAGGCTGAGATCCAAGCCTTCCAGGCTGCCCTCGTGGGGGCCGGGGGTGCCGCTGAGGGCCCGGGATCCTTTCATGGTGGACGCGTGGGCCCTGAGCAGGCAAGAGGAGACGCAGTGAGGCCCTCCGCCGGCCCGGGTCCCTCGCCCACCACCCCCGCCAGGCCTCAGGGAGCCCGGCCTGCCTGCCACCAAGTGCCCTGAGAAGCCTGTGGTCTGCCCCCCAAAATCAGGATTCCTGGGACTAGACGACCTGTCCGTGGAGGGGTCCCGCCTGGCAGTGGCCGGGCACGGGCAGGCGGTTCTGGGCGTGCGCGGACTCTCCATTCACACCCAGAGACTCGCCACCTGTCTGAGCCCTGCTCTCCCGTCTGCAAAGTGGACATTGAGAAAGTGCCGCCTACCGGGACTGTCACCATGGTCAGACGGGGTGGCGGGGGGCTGGCACGCGGCGTGATGTTCTAACCAGGATCTGCACTGATTAACGCGTCCCAACCCAGGTCCCCCAACTTATCTGGACACGGGGCCCCCTGCATTTCCTCAGAATCCACCGCACACCACGAGCTTCTGGGATCGGGCACCCGCTCTCGACTCCAGGTCCCCTCCCACCCTCCCAGCACGCCGCACGCCGGCGTCTCCCTTGCCGGCCTCTCCTCCGTCCACCCTCTCACCTGGCGGATGGCCTCTGGCCTCCTGCCTTCACAAAGGGGCCGATGGCCCCGTCCGCCCCTCAGTCCCTGACTCCGGACTCAGATTGCTGCCCCCACCCTGGCACCTCGGACCCAAGAGGCCAAAGCAGACCCCCGCCTTCCCCCTCCAGTTGCCCCCGCCCAGCGGGCATTTTCCATAACTATCTCAGGCCAGCTACACCCTGACACCTTCCCGCTCACCTCCCCACCTGCCCCCTGCCCCCCAGACACTGCTCTGTCTCCGTCCGTCCTCTCCTGCCACAAGCCCAGCCCAAGTCCCCATCAGCGACCCTGGACAACTGCAGCGGCCTCTCCCCACACTGCAGCCAGAGCTGACCTTCTGAACGGGGTCTCAGATCACCCCACAGCACTGCTGAAAAGCTGCCCACGGGTCCCCAGGCACAGAGCATGGAGCCCAAAAGCTCTCAGGTCGGACCCTGCTCTCTCGGTGGCCTCCTCCCCACCACCCTCCGCCCCCTCCTTCAGCTTCAGCCAATCCAGCTTTCCTTCTACATGGGGACAGGAGCCTCGGCCAGTCTGCGTCCAGGGCGAGCTTTGCACCTGCTGGCCCTCAGCTTGGAGCCCCTCCCCGGGCTGCCTTCACCCAGAGAGCCGGCGGTCCGGGTCCCCATCACTCTTCATTCCCTCATCCTGCTTTCCTTTTCACCTGGCAACCTGGCCGCCGGGCCCCACGGGTTGGTCTGTGCACTGTCTGACGCCCCTCGCAAGAGCGGAAGCCCGACGAGGACTGGACCATATGGCCCAGCGCCTGGCCCACGGGAGGCGCTCAGCAAGGGAGGGGACGAGCCGCACCGCACGAGGAAGGACCACAGGGGAGAGGGCGCAGTCCTCCGGGCCACCCGCACCCTGGAGGGCCAGCGCGCACGCGCCCGTCCTCACCGCGATCGTGCACGGCCCGTGGCCCAGAGTTGGGTGCCGAATGTCCCTGCCATTCCCCAGGCTCGGGCCTCGGCTGTGGGGGTAAAACTTATCACCCGCTCTCCTGGACCCCGCGGCCCGGTCCCAGCCACGCAGCAGCGCGCGCGGGGCTCAGGGCAGTAAACACAGCCTCTCCCTAGAAACGCCCGGGCCAGACCGCCCTGCATATGAAGATCCTCCTTTTGAGGGGCCCCGGCAACGGGCTGCCCCAGGGCTGCCCACCCCTCTCCGGGGTTTGGCTCACAGGGATGGACCTGCGGCCGCGCACCGGGCCCCGCCTCGCCTTCCTGGGGAGGCCGATAGAGGAGCCAGGCGCGGGCAAAAGCCGCTCCTCCCCTACGCTGGGGCCTCTTCACCTGCACGTGCCCCTCACCTGCGCGAGCCGGGCTGGGGGCGCGGGCCTTGCGCGGCCAGAGACGAGGGGTGAGCGGGGTCCGCCGAGCAGCGGCGCGCGGGGCCCAGGCTTCGGGCGATCACCTCGCGCCCACAGCCCCAGCGCCGGCTCCGAGGCCCAAGTGATGGTGACGCCGCCGAGCGGTCGGGCGTGCAGAGCTAGCTAGCAACCAACAGCAACCCGCCTGGCACGTCCTCCTCTGTCCGTCACGGAGGTCCGCCTTTCCTGCCCGCGCCGCTTCCGGATTGGCCCTCCAGCTGGCCGCCCCTGCCGCCGCGGGAGTTCATTGGGCCGTTCAGCTGTCTTTCGGGAAGTTCAAGCGTGGGAGGAGCCGCGCATACCGAGGGCCGCGGCGGCATCCGCCTGCGGATTGGACGCGACTGGGGGGGGCGGGGCCTCACGGATGCGGGCGGAGTCCGAGGGGAAGAGGGGCGGGGCGTAGGGACAGGAGACTGCGCGGTTCCAGCCCCGCCCCCTGGTACCCCCGACAACCGGGTCGTCCGCGGGCTCCCAGGCCATCCTGGCTCTCACGCAACCCCGGAAATTCCTGTATTCCCAGTGTGCCGAGTTTTTTCACAAGTAAATGTGGGATTTTGTCTCTTTTGCTTTTTCTGCGCGTTTTTCATTAATGTGTTAGTATGGTGAATTACACTGATTTTCAGACGTTAAACCAGCCTTCCGCACCCAGAAGGAATCCCACGTACCGTGACGTAGTCCCCTTTCATACCCTTTTCATACATTGCTGCATTCGTTTCGCTAATATTTTGTTCTGGGCTTTTTCATCTGTGTTCACAAAGGGTATTAGTCTGTAATTCTCTTTGGGGACCAAGGACAGACGGACATTCCTCTAGTCTAGGCCGTAAGACAAACTCTAACAAAAGTCTGACATTTTTAACAACGAAGTTTAAGTCATACAAAATGTCATCTCACTATACCAACAAAAGTGGTCGGTAACAGGAAAAGCCTACCTTTAAGTAAGCCTGAACAAAAAGGAAGTCACTGGGAAGGTTACAAAGTATTTTGAACTGAATAAAAATAAATCAGAGTTCATGGGAGGCAGCCACAGCAGCACAGAGGAAAAGCTAGAACTTGACAACGCTTCTGTTAGAAAAGGATAAATGCCTCCAATAACCATCGAAGCCCCCACTCGGAAGAACTAGGGAAGGGGACATGAACACCGTGCAGAGGGGAAGAGCAGAAACCAGCGATGCAGAAAACATAAATGCTGCACAGAAATAAAACCAGAAGTTAGTTCTTCAAAAAGATCAGTGATGTTAATAAACTTCTGATCAGACTAACCAAGAAAAAGAGGAAAAAACTGTTAATATCAGAAACTGCAGATCCTACAGAATTAAAAGGACAATTTGACAACTTTTGTAACACAGACTTCTTACAAGACATGAGTTACTGGAACTCACAAAGTGTATAACCCAAATACTCTGTATCTACTCAAGAAACAGAGTTTGTTAAAAGCACTGCAATTAAGAAAATCGTGGAACCAGAGTTCTCCTGGGGACGGCTTCGGGAGTCTCAGGGCGAAGCAGTGCCTGTCCCCGATTCGAGAGGAGACGTCTGGGAGTGTGCCCCTTACACTGAGACGCTAGAACACGCAGCAGGAGCAGCTCTGGGAGACCACAGGGTTTATTCAGGGAGAGGGAGGAGCGTGGCTTCCAGGGCGCCCTGCACAGCCTGCTGCACGCCGTCGGTCCCCGCAGAGGGCGCTGCTGTGGGTGGCCCAAGGAACTGGCCCTGGGCCCGCCCCACCCCGGCCGGCCAGACCCCGGTGTGTGGCTGCTGAGGGCCGCTCTGCAGAGGGAGGTTCTGAGCTCAGAACCAAAGATCCAGGCAGTGGCTCCAAATCCCCACAAAACCCCTGATTTCCATGTTCCCCAGGGCAAGGCAGGCTGGGGTTCCTTCCAGGGACCCCGAGGGCTTGCCGCCCGCCCACTGCCAAGGCCAAACAGCCAGCCCCTGGGGGAACCAGGGGACTGAGGTAGCTCTAGGGCCTTCCCCTCCAGGCCCACACCCAGACAGCAGCAGCAGGGCGAGTGCCGACCTGAGCCTGGTGTGCAGACGGGCCGCCCCCTCTCCTCTGATACATCCCCCAGGGTTAGAGCTGGGGCCAATCTGGATTCCAGGCGGCTCAGTGTGGGTCGGTCAGAGCTCGATCGCCAGGCCTCCCCTCCTGTCCTGACCCCCCAAGGGAGACCTGGGGTGCCCTCTGCCCCTGAGGGGCCTGACAGTGTTTGCAGACGGGCCACCCAGGCCGTATGCTCCCGTCGTCAGACCAGAAGGCTGTGCAGCAGGAGGCCCAGCAGCCCAGGGCGCACCGGCCGCCAGTCTGAACAAGAGCTGAGCTCCTGAATCTGCCTAGAACCGCCGAGCTCGGTGTGTCCTGCCCCCCGGCCACCACGCCCCCGAGGGGCCCATCACGGCTCTGGCCGTGGGCTCCTGTGTGCGTTCCGGGATGGCACGTAGACGCCGAGCTCCCCAGGCTGGGCGGCCCCCTGCACCCAGGCCTTGTAGGGTGGGGGGGGAAGGCCGACCACAGACACCCGGGGCTGAGCACAGACGGACAGAGTGGGATCATGGGGTCCCAAGAGTCACAGGACAGGGACACCAGGCCCACACAGTCACGAGTTTAAGAATGCAAACGCTGACGGCTCTGAGCCGGGATGCCCTTGGGCTGCCACCCTCTGCGACAACGTCCACGGGGTGTGGGGGGGCTCCTCGTCAGCGGGCCCGGCCTCCACCAGGCGGGGACCGGCCACCAGCTCCATGCCAGCAAACAAGGAGCTGTGGCTGTCACTGGCCACAGGGCTCCACAGGCAGCCGCTGGGGCCTGGGCCGAGCTCCGGTCCTGTGTGTGGGGTGTCCGTGTGTGCTGGGCCCCGCTCAGACCCGGCCTCCGTGGTGTCCCCGAGGGCTGGGAGGGGGCACTCAGCCAGAGGAGGAGGGGCTGTCGGGCCCTTGAGGGACAGCAGTGTTGAAGCCAGAGGCTGGAGGAATGCCTGGCCGCCCGAGAAAGGCACAGCGCCCGCCAGCAGGTCCGACGGGCCCACACAGGCGGCCCCGGGGCCGGGCTCGAACAGGCGCCTCTGCGCAGGGCAGTGCAGTCGGCAGGCGGCTTCGAAGTGCCTCAGGACCTGGCCGGCGGGAGAAGAGGGACCTGGTGAGGCGCAGAGGGCACACCGTCTCCAGGGCCCGGCTCCTCCTCGAGGCTGCGGCCCGGGGCAGGGCCCAGAGCTGCTCGGATGCCAGGCCACACCGCGGGTGCCGACACCCACCGGCGACGCGCCCCCTCCCCACCCGCTGCCAGTGAACGGCCTCCCCGCTGCCGACCCTGCTGCACCAGGAGCCCGAGCAGGGACGTGGCCCCGGAGCGGACAAACGCGCCCTCACCCCGGGCCCTCAGGAAGACCCCCGTGAGGCCCGCGGCGACGCGAGCTCCTGTGCACGGCCGCCCCAGTGAAGAGTAACTTGGGGACCAGCGACGAAGGGTCTGCACTTTCAGTGACCGCACAGGAAAGGGGCAGAGGCTGAGGGATGCCAACGGGCAATGGCGGCGTGGGGCCCGGCTGTGGGGAGAGGGTCCAGGCGGCCTCCGCACGGCCCGGGCGCGAGGGGAGGGGGCCCTGGGCGGGTGGAACAGCTTCTGCCCTCAAGGAGCTGCGCGTCTGGGAGCCATGCACAGCCGTGTGTGACACAGGGTGGGAAAGAGAAGAAAAACCATCCAAGCAGTCAAGGAGGACTTCCCGCAGGAAGCTGCATGTGAGCTGAAGCCTGTGGGAGGGGAAGTGGTCTGCCGGGCACAGCTGCTGGACAGAAGGGTGGGCCCCGAGGGCACAGCCGCCCCGGGCGTTAAGGGAGGACGGGGGAGAGGAACCTGTGTGGGAGAGACCGGAGGGGTGGGTGTCCCTGCCCCACTGCTCTGGGCCCGGCTGCTGCCCACCTTGGCGGCCTTGTTGGTCACGGGCCCGGGGCAGCCCGCGCCGAGCTCCTGCAGGCGCGGCCGGGTGAGGAGCAGGATGTGCTCCTGGGGGAGCAGGTCCGTGCGCCCCAGGGAGGCGATGGCGCTCAGGGCTCTCTGTGGGCCAACGGGGGCGGGGTCAGCAGGCTCCACCCCGGAAGGCCGGAGCCCCGGGTGTCCGCTGGGCTCACCCCCTCCCACCTGTCTCCCTCCCGGCTCCCGGGGCGGCCCCGGGCAGGAGGTCACCGTGGCCGCCGCGCTCAGGGCGCCCTCACCATCTGCACGCGCTCGCTGGTCCCGGCCAGGCGGTGGGTCAGCAGCTCCAGCACGGCCTCGCAGTTGAGCAGCCCACACCTGCGAGAAGCAGGCACCTGGGCAGGGCGGGCAGCTGGGGCCTTTCCCTCCACGGGTCGGGGGCGGAGGGCAACGGTGGGGGCAGGGTGTGGGGCGGGGCTCACTCTTTGACGAAGTGCTGTGCCTCCTCTTGGCTCAGGAAATCACGTGGCCCCTGTGTCACCGTCTGGACCAGCCTCAGCTCCTGCTGGCAGTGACTCAGGGTCACAGCCTCGACCCTGTCAGGGGTACAGCGGGTCAGGGCAGACAGAGAGTCCTTCCAGACCGTGCCCCTGCTAGGAGGGGTCCAGGAGAAGTGCTCACTCACCTCTCGGCCAGGTCGCTGGGGGCCCGGCTGGCTCCCGAGGGGCTGTCGCTGCCCGACCGACTGCCCGAGTCGGAGGCCTTGCTCCTGCCGCTCTCCTGGGACGAGCTCTGGGAGCCGGGGCCGCCGCCCTGCTCGTCCCAGCCCCCGCCGGCCTGTCCAGGCCGGTGTCTCACGGCTGGAAGACACGGTGGCTGCAGGTGAGACCCAGGGGCCTCCGACAGGCCTCATGCCCATCTCCTGGGGACCCCTGGACTGGGGGACCCAGGAAGAACCGGGCGGGGGGCTGGGTCCCGAGATGTGCTGGGAGGGAAAGCTGGACCCCCAGAAAGGAGCCTCCCGGGTACCTCGGGCCCCCAGGAGCGCGTTCCCAGGAGCGAGCTGGCCGTGGCCGGCTGAAGGCGGCACGGCAGGCTGGTAGGCGTCACCCTGCGGCGGGGGCCCCTGGGTGCCAGGGCTCTCGGGCCCAGGGCGCACGGCGTTGGCCACCACCTCTGCGGCCTTCTGGATGGTGGAGAGGAAGGCTTCTCCCGCAGAGCCTGCACCAGAGGGACAGGGAGATGGCCCAGCCCCAGTTCTGTCCCCCGACACCCGCCCAGGATGTGGGAGCCACGGCTGCTCCCTGCTCAGGGCTCGGGGCACCAGCTGCAGTAACAGCAGAGGCCACCTGGCGGGAACTGGGGCCGTTCCAGAAGCTTCCCACGAACTCCCCTTCAGTGTACTGCAGGCCCGACGGAGCCCACAGCCAAGCGCGGTCCACCTCGGACCAAGGGACCTCCTGAGGACTCACCCACTGTGGCCACTCGAGGGCAGCTCTCGGCCAGGCCCGGCCGGGGCTCTCCTCCGGGAGCGCCCTGAGGGGGGACGGCGCCGCCCTCGAGACAGACCCGCTCCGGCCGTCAGGGCTCCGGCGGTGGGCCCCCCATGCGCTCCCAGCAGCCCGGCGGGCTGTGTCTGTGTCCGAGGGTCACCACCGGCCCTGCCCACCCCCAGGCACCTCTGTGGCAGCCACCCGCCCACACGCCCACGCAGCACTCACCGGTGTGGCCCTGGTCCTTGCTGTAGCCGAAGCCCTGGAGGGCGCTCAGGGGCCTGGACTGGGCGCCCATGCCTGTGGGAGGGACAGGGTCACCCTGCCACCCGGGAGGAGCGAGCCTCCCCCTGCGCCCCGCCCCAGACCCTGTGTGGGCTGGACCAGGCTGCGTACCTGTGGGAGGCAGGGCCCTGGGGGGCTGGGAGGCGGGAGGGGGGGCCGGGCCGTCCGAGAACAAGGCGCTCCCCAAGTCCTAGACGGGAGGGGGTGCTCAGTGCAGCTGCAGGCCCAGCTGCACCCCTTCCTGCCCCCCACCAGGGAGCCACACATGGGCTCTGGTCCCACAGCAGGAGCGCAGCTGGGGTCCCAGGGGTGACCTGGGTCCCAGGCTCACCTGGGCGGCTGCCCGCACTTTCTGGTATAAGCTGTTTCCGTGGAGCGGGTCCGGGGGCCCTGTGAACACTGCAGGCGGGCGGGGCTGGGTCACTTCGCAGTCCCAGTCACAGTCCCAGAGACCCACCCCCACATCCCCGCCGGGTGCGCTTTCAGAAACGCAGGCACGCCCTTGAGTCCCCTGTGCAATGTCCCTTCCTGGTCCAAGTCCCTGCCGCCCCCCCAAGCCTGCGGAGGCCCCAAGTCCCAGAGCACCTCTGCTCCTTGGACAAAGCCCAGGGAGCCCCGGACGCCCCCTCCGGCACCCGCCGCCCCCCGCTGCAGCCCTCGGCCCCCCGCCCACGCCGCAGCAGCCAGACCTCCAGAACGTCAGCATGGCGACTCCCCACCCCACTGCCACCTGCCCCCAACTGCCCCTTCGACCTACTCCATCCGAGGTGACAGGGACGGGGTCTTAGCCACCTCAAAACCCTCCAGAAGTTCCCAAGGATTTGAGGATAAAGCCCAGTAACCGCACAGTCCTTGTCTCCGGCCGGAAGGCCCCTGGGGCCCCGCCCCAGCTGGACGGGCCAGCTGCTGTCCAGGGCGCTGCAGGGGCCTCACTCGGCTGCACCCCCACAGACTCAGGGTGAGTGGGAGCACGGGGCGCCCCGTCTCCTCCCCACCAGTGCTCCTCACTCCCCGCCCTCGGGTGCCAGCCCTCCTGGGTGTGAGCTGGCCGTCCGCTCCGCGTGCCCCTCCCATGCCAGCACCACCCCCCTCACCCCCGACGGCAGTGACAGACCCCCACACCCCTCTGGGCGCCGTCACCCTGGCAGCTGCATGCACCACACACGGGCCCCCAGGGACAGCTGGAGGGATCCGGGTGCCGGCAGAGACCCACCGCGGTCGGCTGTGGGCCTCCGACAAGTGGGGCGGGGGGTGAGAGCAACCCCCCTGAGCTGCCCTCTCAGGGGGGCCTGGGTGAGGGGGGCTCTTGGCCAAGGGCCCCGCTCCCACAGCCCTTCCGAGAGCAAAGGCTTACTGTGCTCCCTCTGCCTCAGGCCCCGGGGAGCTGCCCTGGAGGGGAGACGGCCCTGGTAGGGGAGGGCTGTGCGCTCAGCGAGCACCGACCATGTGCGGGCCGGGCCCTGGGACAGACGGGCAGGAAGCTCGGCCAGCACGGGCCCAGCAGGACCCAGACCAACACAGTCGGCAGCAGCGCAGCGAGCACGGAGGCTGTGGAAGGCCCTGGAGGACTGAGGGTAGGGACGCAGCTTGGGGACGCCGGAGGAGAGGGCCCCACGGGGGAGGGGGGAGGCAGACACTGGCAGCAGGGAGACCAGAGCGGAGCACGGGTGAGGGTGGTCCAGGAGGCGGGGGCCAAGCCGGGACTAGGGGACTCTGGCTGCCTCCCCCCAGGACCACCGTCGCACCTGAGGCCTCCTGGATGAAGGCGGGGTTGCGCTTCAGGATGAGCAGGAAGGAGGAGGAGCCATGAGTGCACAGATGGAGCAGGATCTTCAGCACCTGGGGGTGCAGGCACGTGGGGCAGCGCCAGGCCCAGAGGCACCCCCGGCTGCCTCCCTCCACTCCCCCCTCACCACCCACGGGTGTGAACTCAGGTCCTGACCGGACTCTGGGGAGGAGGGGCACGGGGGTGGCTCCCAGACTCACCTTGAGCTTCACGCGCCCAGAGCCGCCGTGCAGACGGCTCAGGAGGTACTCCAGCAGGCACTGGCTGCTGCCCGGGGACTCGTGGGAGATTTCTGGGAGGCGCTCGGGTTAGGGAAGGAGCGGCTGGCCTGGCCTCCCCGTCACCGACCCCCTCAGGGCGCCCTCCCCGCCCAGGCCGTGGTTTCAGGAGCCTCGGCTTCCGGCGTCCTGGGCCCCACGTCATCGGGCACGTGGCCTTCAGACCCGCCCACACCTGGGTGCTCCGGTGAAGAGCCACGGATGCCCAGAGTCGGGGCCCGGGGGCCTGCGTGGGGACACAGGAAGGATACTGGCGATCTCCTCGAACAGGTAGCCTGGGCACGGCACATCGTCATCCGACGTCCCCTTCAGGAGGACCGGCAGCTGAAAGGCAGCGAGAGCCCTGCCCGTGAGTGGCCACCAACGGGGTCGGCTGTCCCCAAGGGGCGCCGGAGCCCTCGCTCCTGGGGCTCCTGGAGGCTCTGGTCTCCACGCATCTTGCCGTCGGGGAGGACGGCAACGGCCCCGCCAGCGACAGGGAGCCAGCAGGAGCCTCCCTTCTGGGAGGCCACGGCGACGAGCCCACCCAGGGGGCCGGGAAGGGCCCACCTCTCTGGAGCACCGGCCTGCAACGTGACCTGACCCCTAGGCCTGCCCCCCGACCTCCACAGCTGACTTCTGGGAACAGACCCTACAGCCGTAAGCCACCCAGAGAACAACGGTGCGCGTCTGCGCCTGTTCGTGAGCACGGCACAGACGTGCTCACGTTACCCGCTGGCTCTTTACCCCAGAACGGAACCCAGACCCTTCATTTCTGAGTGAGCCTCGGCGGGAGACGGGACACGAGGCCTTCAGGGACACTCAGAACAGGCGGGCCACAGCCTGCAGTTTGAATGGCAGCTGTGGAGCGTCACAACACGTGCCTGTCACACACACACACCACGGACACCGCCTGCCCGCCGAGACCCACGGGGAGCTGGAGTGCGGAGCCCTAGAGCCCTCGGCAGGCACGGAACCCTCGGCGCTGAGAACCGGCGGGGCTTCCAGCAGCGTGGGGAAGGCCCGCCCCCCCACCCCGGAAACGCCCCCCAGGGAGCTCCTGGCTGCGGGAGAACGCGTGTGCACTCTGGCCAGCACACCTGGCCACAGGTCGCCTCCCTCTCTTGGAGCATTTACTGGAAAGGGCTCCCAACGGCCAACACGGATCTCCCACAACTCTGGAGACCACCCTTCAACAGGTGACCATCGGGAAGGCAGACCCTGTGGGGCGCGAGGACCCTGGCGTGGGCGCCGGGCACTGGCAGACGCAGCCGGCCTGGCGGCACTCGCAGGCCCAGCCCCTCACCATGTTTCAGGGAACCCACTCTCCCCTCATTCTCCTCTTAGAAGCCCAGTGCTGTGCACGGATCGGGAGGGAGCTCGGGGCGTCCCCTGGGCCGCGACTGTCTCCCTGGCTTCCCGGACTGGTGCCCGGCTGTGTCCATGCTGAACAGGGTTCGCTACGGTTCTCTTTCTGCAAAGCTGCTCTGAGGGAGAAAAGAGAGCCCAGAGCCCCCAGCGCTTTTCCTGCCCTGGTTATGTTCGGGGACCTGACTGTCCCCGGTCAGGTCTAACGGACTAAGCCAGCGTTGTCCAGACCTGCCTCCGCCGCGTACACGGGGTGGGGTCCCCCAGCTTCGGCAGGGAGCGAAGGAGGAGAAGCTGGGAGGGTCAGAGGGGATCAGAGGGGGACGCGGAGCCCGGGAGGACCGGAGCGCGGTGACCCCGGCCGGGCCGAGCAGGGCTCGGGTGGCGGACGGCTGTGGCCCAGGGCGAGCCGGGGGAGCGGCGCGCAGCAGGGTTGGACGCCCGCACTCACCCGGTGCAGGAAGTTCAGACGGTCCCGCAGCAGCGGCGTGGCCGCCATGATGCCGGTCACCTTCCGGCCCCGCCCCGCTTCCGCCAAGCCCCACGCCCTTCCAATCACCACGTGGGCCTGGCCCCGCTGGCCAATCGCTAGCGTGGGGCGGGCCCTGAGGCCGACTTAGGTAAACAATGTAAGCCTGGACCAATTCGAAGTCTCAAGTCCAAGACAGACAGCCTACCAGCCAGTTGTAGGGCTCTTGCAGACGGCGGTTCCGGAGAGGTAGGGACAAGGGCTGAAGTCTGACCAATTAGAAAGCGGAGAAAAGGTGATGGGCGGAGGACTCGGCCTATCAACGTGTTTGGTGTCGGAAGAGGACGGACCGAAGGTGGCGGCGCCCACGGGTGCAAGGAAGAGCCCCTCATGTCGGGGAACGGGGCGGTGTGGGGGCGCGTGCGAAGCCGCCTGCGCTCCTTCCCGGAACGCCTGGCGGCCTGTGGGGCCGAGGTAAGAAGCCGTCAGGCGGGGCAGGGCCTGCGGGGCGGGACGCGTGGCCGGGCGCTGACAGGGGCGGGGCGGGGGTTGCCCGGGTGACCCTCTCCGCGCCGCCCCGACCCCAGGCGGCGGCCTACGGCAGGTGCGTGCAGGCGTCCACGGCCCCGGGTGGCCGCCTGAGGAAGGATCTCTGCGCGCAGGAGTTCGAGGCCCTAAGGAGCTGCTTCGCCGCCGCGGTAGGTGGACGCCCCCGACCCCATTTGCAGGCTCGCCGCGTGCGAGGGACCCGCGGGCCCCCCTTCCCCTCTCCTGGGTTCTGTCGGGCGCCTGCTGGTGCTTCCGACGCTTTTCGCGCGACCGCGCCGCCGCGCAGCCTGCGTGCCTATCAGGTGGGGGCACACCCGCGTGTGTGCGCTGCGTGCGGCTTCGGCCGCGGGGGCGCCCAGCGCCTCCTGGGCTGCCAGGTACCCCACTGCCGCGCGACAGCCCCGCTCTGCAGGGGTTGAAAGGAGAACCCACCTGTCGCGCAGGCCGGCTCGAGGGGCCCGAGTGGGAACAGTCTGTTCTCTTGGCTCTGGGTCCGGGGGCTGCCTGCCGGCCGTCAACAGCGTGTCTTCTCTGTTTCTGAACCCCGACGTTTCCCGCTCCCTGACCCATCAAATCTGGTGGGAAGCGTCAGGCCCTGTGGGCGGGTAAAGGGTTAGTGTCACGTGTACACGTTCGTGTCCTAAAGGACATGGAGGGCCGGGGTTGGGGGAGACGTGTCTGGGGAAGCCCCGCGGAGCGACTCGGTGGGCCCTGGTGGCAGAGGTCGGCTCGGTGGCATTCACAGGGACTAGGCCGTGCCGGGATCTTCCAGAACCACCCCAAGTGACCGGCGGAGAGGACGTGGATGCGCGCGCGTCCAGCTCAGACGGTTCACACGCTCGTTCCCCCGGGGCTCAGGGAACGCCTGGCACCTTCCTGTGGTTTTCAGATCGTTAGGGCTGGGGCACCCCGGCCTCACCGTGCCACCCCCAGCCAGCCCTTGTCACCAGTCTCAGACCCCTTGCCGGCGGTCCGTCGGAGTTGCACTTGTGCCTCAGACTTGCTCCTGCCTCTTGGTGGCTTCCTAGCCTTCCAGCTCTTCCCAGGGGGCGGGCCAGACCTCCCCCCGTGGCTGCTGGCGGTGAGGGGAAGGTCAGACACCCCGCGGCACGGAGCTGTTCCTCTGCCCCTTTTGCGGTTACTCGGGAGAGCCTGGTCCCCTGTGACTCGGAGCCCCGCGCTGCCTCGGGGCTGCCCCTCACTGCAGAGCCCCTCACTGCAGAGCCGGGGGCGTGGGTGGCCCTCTGAGCGGGCAGTACACAAATGAACCCGTCCTCGACGTTCTGCCTGCAGCCCAGAGCCGGGGCTCCAGAGCTGGGGCTGCAGGGGAGGCCGGCAGGGCTCCGGGCCGGCTGCACCCTGTGAGCCCGGTCCCTGGGCAAGCATGTCAGCATCTCCGCCCTCGGTGTCTGTCCTCTGCGGGAAGGGCCCCGGCGTGGTGCCCACGGCGCCTGACGCGGGGAGCGGGGGGCTCCCTCCAGCCAGGCCTACAACCCAGCTTTCTGTAAGGTATTTGCTAAAAGGGGCGTTTGGCAAGAGTTTTCTTTCTTTGGAGCCACATCTAACCTGGGAACAACCCATTAAGACAAAATATTTTATCTTTCAGGCCAAGAAGACCCTGGAGGGCGGCCATTAGGAAGGACCGAGGGCACAGAGCCGGGCACGTGGTGCTGAGGGCCCCATGGGCCAAGCACCCGGGAACCCCTAAAGCTCCGAGGGCTGGAAGGACGGCCCGCTGGGGCGCCACGGGCAGAGGGGAGGGGCCCGGCCCCCTTGTGCGCATGGGGCTGGACACAAAGCCCCCGTTCCGTGCGCGGTGTGCGCGGGGCTGACCTCACCCAAAAGAGCCTGACAGGGCATGGGCTGCGGACACTGCCTGGGGACCCTCCCTCTCCAGTCCCCCCCAATAAAGTGTCATCCGAGTCTCACAAAGCCTCGAGGCGTAACCGCCGGCCCACAGGACACACCGAAGGTACAGGACCCCTGACTCTGGGGAGGGACCCGCCGTGGGGACCTGAGGCAGGATGGGAGCGGAGGGGAAGGAGGGGTCTTCTGCAGAAGGTGGTGACCGCAAGGCTGAGCCCGGAGGGCTGGCTCAGGAACCTGGCAGCTTCCAGAGCAGGGAGGCCGCAGGTCCCCTCCCACGTGGGGTTGCGCACCGCCCTCCTCAGTCGCCAAGAGGATCAGCCGAGTGCCTTCCCACCTGGCGAGGGGTCCCCCAGGGCCCCCGGCCGGCCGGTCTGCGGTTCCTGAGCGCCACCTGCTGGGCACTTGCAGCTGCTCCAGGAGCCCCTCCCAGGGGCCTGGAGGTCACCCTGCCCTCAAGCTGCCCCTGCCCTGGCATCCCTAAGCCCCAGGATGGAGGCCTGCACTTCCCTTTCCTCTGAAAACTCGACTCCACAGCTAGCCCAGCTCCCCCCAGGCAGTGAGGCCCCCAGGTCCGAGACCCGAGTGTCCCTCCTCGGGCCTGGGTCCCTGGCTGGCTGTGGCGTGCGGGCAGTCGCCTTTCACAGCAACCACTGGAATTCAGGACCAGAAACCGGTAGTGTGACCCCCGACCCCTGCCGGGAGTGAGGGAGACCCACGGACATCCAGACAGCCGGAGCGGGGCGTGGGCCAGACCTTCCGGCTCGTGCCCGGCAGGTGCACTTGGCCCGAAACACGGATCCTCCCGCCCCGTCCACGCCGACATCTGACAGCTCCTGGCGCCTCCACCGCGCACGCCCCCAGCCTCCTCCCAGAGCCGTCCCAGCAGGTGCCCTCCTGCCACCCTCTCAAACCCCGACCCGGGAGGCAAGTGAAGCCACTGCCCCACACCCGGGGCTCCTGTGGGCTTGCTCCACTGACCGGCCGGTGCCCCCCGACACCAGCCTCGGCGCTCGGGGCCTCCCAGGACGGGTGAGCGGCACCCGGGCCCTACGCACCCCACCCCCACCTCCAGGGTTCCGGAGGAATCAGCTTGGCCTCCAGAAAGTTCCATTTATTATCCATTTCTGCTTGGCAGGTCGCCTGGTGCCTAGAAATTACAATAAAAAGTGAAGTCAGTCGCCGAGGCCGAGGCCGAGCCGGCGAGGTTGTCCCTGGGCTGCAGTGCCCTCTTGGCAGGTCTGGGGTCAGAGCACCCTCCCCGCCGCCCCGACGGGAGCTGGGTGCACGTGGAAGGGCGTGGCGAGGCCCTGGGGTCTCGTAGGACGGCTGCCGAGGGCGCCCGGGACAAGGGTGGCCACTGCTGGCTTTTCTGCTCCTTGAAAGCCGACAGGACACAAAACCTCACACAAGCGGGCAGGTGGGCTCCAGCGCGGACGTGAGGGCCGCCCCTGTGTGCCCCAGGAGCAGCGCCCGGGACAAGTCTCGGTGTGCGCTGGGGGGGGGCCCTCCCCGGGCCTGCTCGGCGAGCCCCGGCAGCAGCTCTGACCGCCCACAGGCCCCCAGGGCTGCCAGGCTTGGTCACCGGGTGTGTCGTGCGGGATCTTCCGCCAGCTAACCCGCCTCAACCCCCACCTCACTAGCCAGACCTGAGTGGTGGTGGTGGTGGTGGTCTCAGAGACCTCACGGCCCCCCGGGGAACCGAGGGGAGGAGCATGGGGCAGGGCCGTGTGGCGGGCGGGTGGGCTCGGCCGCTCCCTGACGCCTGGGGACAGGGTCGCCATCCGCCGCAGGCCCTCCAACAGGAAGCAGGCTCACGGCAAAGGCAGGCTGTTTATTCGGATTCTGTGCGACACTCAGCACGCGAGGCCAGGACAGCCCGTGGGGACCCGGAGGCGCGAGGCCAGGGCCGGTTGGGGCAGCCGCGTGCCGGGACGGGCGGCACCAGCCCTCGCCCGTAGGGCCCACAGCGGCACAGCCCCTGAGGTCTCGGAATGTGGAGGGGCGGTCACAAGGAGTCCAGCGGGTGGCCGTGGTCAGCCCGGTCCGGACAGGTCAGGAGCTGCGTCGGTGACGGCAGAGACATCTCTGGGAAAGGACGCACGCCACACAGCCTTCGGGCCGCCCCTCTGGAGCGCGCGCTCCGGGGCCCCCGGCGGCCCGGCCGGGCCTGGGTGAGACCACCTGGCCGGGAGGCCGGCGGGCGCTCGGGGGCACTCAGGCCTCCTCCAGGGCCCCCGGCCACTGTTTGAGCTGCCGGCTGTGGACCACCCTCAAAGCGCCCCCAGCAGCCTGGCGAAGCCGGGCGTCCAGGGCACTGCGGAGGTCGCTGGCCTGCACGTCGGACAGCGGGTGGAAGCTGATGATGACCCCCTCTCTGGGGGCCGGCCCGCCATCTCGTGGAGCCACCTCCTGCCGTCGCCTCCGGAGGTCGGCGCCGCCCTGGACTTTCAGGTCCCGGTTGGGTTTGGCATCGTCCGGCTTCGGCGCTCCGGGCGCAGCGTGTTTGGGCCCGAGCTCAGGGTCCGGCCTCTGCCCAGGCTCTCGGGTGGCAGTGTCGTCCTTGGGAGCGGGCACACGGTCCCCACCAGGGCCATCCTTGCTTGCCTCTGGGTGGCCTCCCTGAGCCCTGGCAGAGACAGCCAGGCGTTCCGACTGCCAGGACACAGCCTGGGCCCCCGGCGCTGCCCCTCCTGACCTGCCGGGCAGGCCTGCCGGTCTCTGGTCTCGGCCCCCTTGCTGGGGCTTCACGTGAGGGTCCCCATCTCCCACTGCGCCTGCCTCCTCTTGTGTGTCGGCACCAGCGACTGCCACCTCCTTTCCAGGTTTGTCCTTCTCCTGGGAGCCTCTGCCACCAGCGTCCCGACTCTGCCCGGGGTGGTCCCCAGTGTCACGCTTCTCCGGACTCCCAGGTGCCCCAGCGAGGTCTGACTCCGGGACCCGCTCCTGCACCGCAGGCCCCTTGGGCTCGGCGCCCCGGCCCCGCCAGCCTTCCCTCAGCTCGGCCTGGGCTCCCTCCGGCTCGGGGCGGAGCACACCAGGAGGACCGGCCGGGGCTCTGCCTGCGGCCCCCCTGGGGTCCTCCAGGTCGCGCTGGCTGTGCCCCTGAGGCAGAGCCGGGGGCTGCTCCGGAGCCCCGAGCTCAGGCTCCAAAGGCTGCAGAGGGGGATGTGGCACCGTCCCCGTGTTCTGGGCCTCCTGCTCCTTCCTCCTTGGTGCGGCCACCCCAGGCTCAGGCTGCACGTCCACTGCAAGTGAAGACACCGGTTTAGCACAGAACCGGGCAGAAGCCATTGACGCCAGGACTGAAAGGGACCAACTTGCCAGCAATTCAGAAACGGGGGCCACTGCACAGTTGCCTGTGGGACTGAGGCCTCCCCCGCCCAGCCCGCCCCCAGCTGTGGCCCCGCCCCCAGCGGTGGCCCCGCCCCACCCCAAGCCCCGCCCCTGAAAGCACTCGCCTTCCTCCCCGTCCTGCCGCTGCTGGTGGATCTCCTTGTGCTGCTCCTCGATCACCGCCAGCAGCTTCTCCTGCTGGTCCAGGAGGCGCTTCTGCTGCACCTGCTGCTCCTTGATCACCTGCAGCAGGACCGCGTGGTCCAGCATCTCCGCCCTGCCGGCTTCTGGGGGTCGGAAAACGGCCGCAGCCTGTGTGGGCCGCCGCGAGGACACCGAAGCCCCTGCCAGGGCCTTCCCTGGGGCGCCCTGCAGGCTCCTCCGGGGTCCCCGCTGGTCGGTGCGGCGTTCGGGGCAGGGGCCCCCCGGGGCCACTCCCGGGGGCAGTGACCGGCCTGCCTGCCTGGCGCTCGCACTGGCCCGTGGCTCAGACACCCGCAGTCCCAGGCGCCCCAGGTCGCGCCCTGGGCGCCCGCCGCAGCGGCACCCACGTGGCCCGCGCCAGCCGGCTTAAGCTGGAGCCCGTTCTGGAGAAGAACGCTGGTGCCCACAGACCGACCCCTCCCCGGGGAGCGTTTTGAAGACGAACGGCACCGTCCCGCGTTCCGGCAGACACAGCGGCCGGGCCCTCTGAGGACAAGGCCCCCGCTGGCACCTGCGGTCCCCACGCGGCTCCTCGGCCCGCCCCCGGGCCAGGGCAGCAGGCTCCGCACGCACAGAAGGAGGGTGGCGAGTCGAGGGGGAGGCCGGGCGGCAGGTGTGGCCGGGCCCTGCTGCCCCCGGAGCCCCGTGCGGAACTCGGCCGGAGGCCACTCCTGCACCCGCAGCGGCCGGCGCGGGGCTGGGGCGCCGTCTCCCTCCTGCGCTCCGGCACCGGGCCGGCGGCTGGCTGTTGGAAGCCCGGGCGCGGAACGCCCGTGACACCTGAGCCTCAGCAGCAAGACGCCGTGGGGACGCTGCGGCCGGGTGCGCCGCATGCGCACATCGGGAGGAGAAAGGTATTGGCCGTAGGGAGAGCCCACCACCCAGCGATGGCCCCGCCTGCTGGGCAGACAGGACACGCCGGCCCGTCCTCCCAACAGTGACCTTGGACCTGCACCCTGCCAGAAGAGGGCGGGGCCGGCCTCCCCCCAGGGGCTGCGGGGATGTGCAGGTGGCGGGCCCGTGGGAGCACGCTAAGGCCGACCGGGGGAGGGAGGGCCCCGCCAGGCGCCCACGCGGACACCCGGAGGTCCCCAGGACAACAACACGGTCGTGGGCAGGGCCAGGGGTCTGCACCCCTCCCTCTGGTGAGGGAGGCACACGGCGCTGTCCCCATAAGTTTCCAACTGGCCACCTTGGTCACAGGCCACCCTGTGCCCTGGCACCGTGGCCTCGTGACCACACACTGGTCAGTGGCTCAGGGACGGCCCCACGTGCAGCCAGCTCCCCTGTCCCCAGGCAGGCCGGACCCCACCTCACTGGCCCCTCGGAGGGCCAGCCCGGCACCGACACCAGAACAGACACTGACCCCAGTGGAGGGGACAGCCTGGGTGCCCCCAGGACCACGGGGACCAGCCCAGCACGTGGGGCATTTACTGTCAGGCCGTGCACAGTGGGGCTGCATGCGGACCCACCCTCTCTCCCAGGTGGGGGCCGATGCACCCAGCACCTGCGGACTGTGCCCCAGTGACCGAGGGGCCACTGCAGGGCCCCGAAGGACCAGGGCACTTGGAGGAGAAGGGAGTGCGCCGGGGCCTCGGAGGACCCCGACCGAGGGGCAGGGCCCGGCGTGCGCACCAGCCCTGTCCTCGCATCACCGGCGCCGCACACACGCGCCGTCTGCTGGAGCATGCGCCCCTCGGTCCGTACCTGCGACTATCTTTTGGATTTCGGCTGCTCGTCCCATTGAGAGGCGCGCGGAGGAAAGGCAGAATAGGAAACCGTGAGAACGCTCTTCAGAGAGAAAAGACCAGGGGATCACACAGGCTTAGGCAGCAGGCCGAGCACGGCGGCCGGCAGGCGCAGGGAGACGGAGACAGACCGTGCACCGCGGCGGCAGCCCTGCAGCGGCCCTGAGTCCGGACACCCCGCTCCCCACGCCCTGGGCGGGCGGCCGGCCCCGGGGTCCCACTGGGAGGCAGGTCCGGACAGCACGGTGTGTCCCAGGACCCCACTGGAGGCGGCTCCCCTCGGTCGGTCCCCACGCACAGGGACACCGGGCTGCCCCTCCCACACGGCCACTGAATGAAGCAAGTGTGAGAGCAAAGCCTGGGAGACGGGGCGCCGGAGCCAGTGGGTGGCCAGAGAAATCAGGGCCAGCCACCAGGCCTGCCAGGTGGCTGCCACCAGCTCCAACCACAGGGCAGTGCCCGGCAGGCGAGGCTGCGAGGGGCGTCCAGAGCCAGCAGCTGGAACCGGCCCGCACGGGCAGCAGGCCTGCGGGGCTCACGGCGAGTCCCGCTCACTGGAGAGGGAAGGCAGGAGGAGCTTTCCCTTCGGGTGGGTGACCCCCAGCTAAGGGGTGCGGCAGACGAGGGGACGGAGTGGCACAGGCCCCGGCCCGGCCCTCCCTCGCTGGTCCAGGAGGCCTCCAGGGCTTGGTACACCAATGCCCTGCCCCGTGCTGTCTTGCCCCTGCTGCCGTGAGGCCACGCCCAGGAACATTCATGCGTCCGCTCTGAGACAGAGCGACGGGGCTTTACGGGGAGAAAGGGGGATGGAAGAGCTGCTTGAGGGCTTTCCGTCGCAGAAAACCGGGAGCTCGAGATGGGGGTGGCCTAGAAAGGGCCCCTAACACAAAGGCACTGGGGCTCCTTCCGGGGACACTGGCGGCCCGCAGTCTGGAAGGAAGGGGCGGCCGCCCCCCGGGGTTGCACAGGGAGAAAGCAGAGCCCTTACCCTCCAACTTGCTGCCCGCGTGGTCTCCGGCCTGTCCCTCCGCGTGGTCTCCGGCCTGTCCCTCCGAGTTCCTCTGGCCACGGGGCTCTGCCTGCTGCCCGGCCCCGGGAGCCGGCTTCCCACCTGCACGCACAGTGGAGACAGCGGTTCGCAGGAAACGCAGGAGGAAGGGGGGCGCAGAGGGGCGCAGAAGGGGGCAGGTGTTCCCTAAAACTACCCTGCCAGGGCCCCTCCCTCCCGTCGGCACAGCTTATGTTCAGCCTGATGACGACCAAGGAAGGGATAAAAACGTTTGACCGTCTCCCGGGCCCTGGCAGCGAGCCAGCGTTCACCCCGGGCCGATCACCAGCCGGCACTCAGCAGTGTGGTGCCTGTCAGCACTCGGTGCCGTCCCCGAGCGCCCAGACACACGGGAGCAGTGGCACCGGGCATCCTGTGGTCTGGGAACGGCTGTGTGACACACGTCACAGTGGCCGCTGAGCCACCAGATCGGCCCCTGCAGCTGTAGAGGGGCTGCCGCCCTCGAAGGCCAGCCTTGTGAGAGGAGAGGGACCCGGGCCGGTCACCCCCACGCCCACACCGGAGGAGAGGGCCTCCCCTGACGGGCCCAGGTCAGCACCCACCGGGCTCCCCATCCGTCAGCTTGCCTGCGGCCTGGTCTGGCATCGGGACGCCGCCTCCTCTGTCCTGGGTGCCTGCCCCCGGGGCGTCCGGCCCCTCGGGGAGCCCTGCCTGGGGCCCTGGGTGCAGACCCCCACCGCCCGGCCTCACGCCCTCCTCCACGGGCTCCTCGGCCCGCTGCCCGTTTCCTTCTGCGGCCCGCCGGGGCCCCTCAGGAAGGCCCGCCGCGGCCCCCACGGCCTGGGCCTGCCCGCGTCTCTCTCTCTCTGGGTCCAGCAGGGGCGGCGCCATCTGGCCCTTGGCCCCAGGAGCCTCCTCATCCACGCGGGGACGTTCCTTCTCCTCCGGTCCTTCTCGGTCTTGACCTTCGTCCACCATCACCTCGTCGTGCGGGACGGGGGGCTCGTGGCGGTGGGCCTCTCCCATGGGTGCCGCCACGCCTGGGAGGACACGGGGGGCGTGTTGGGCAGCAGGGAGAGGACGACCCAGCCCCCGTCCCAGGGACTATGACCCCGAGTCCCAGGCCCGACGGTGTGCGCCAGGCCGGCAGCTGCTGCCTCCCGCAGATCTGACAGCCGTCCAGCCGAGGACCGACGCTGTTTCTAGGAAACGAGACGGGCAGCTGCAAGCCAGCTGCTTTGGCAGGGGGCAGGACAACCCTCCGAGCCGGAGCAGACAGGAGGCAGAAAGGACCGGAACGTGGGCAAGGCCAAGGTGGGAAAGACCCGCAGCCCCGGGGGCCCCGTGGCCCCAGCACCCCACGCACCCCGGCCCCCGCCGGCCCGCACCACCTTGCCCAGGCCGGTCCAGCTGCGCCTCCTCCGGCTTCTCCTTGGCGCCCTCCCTCAGGGGCACGTCCACAGGGCCCTTAATCTGGGCCTGCTCCATCTCGTCCTTCTCCCGCGGCGGCTTCGGCTTGTCTCGGCCATCCGCGGCCACGGCCACGCCTGGGTCCCCGCCTGCAAGCACAGGGCCGTAACTGAGGGCGTTTCCACACGTCCGCCCCAGCCGTCAGCACGGACCCAGGAGGTTTCTCAGGATTTAATCATTCTGCCCCGTCGAATAGCAGACCCCAGGCAGTTGGTTTTTCCTGTCCCACCATCAGCAGCTAAGTAGCACAGAAAACTGTCATGTTTCATGTGCATTTGTAACAAAAACATGTCAAAATGAAATTTACACCTAACTGGCGCAGAGCAGCACTCCGTGCAACACCGGCCGTCACCACCAGGTGGCAGCACGAACCCGCCCTGGACTGCAGGGAGCAAAACCAGCGCACCACGCGGTGCGGAGCGCGGCAGAGGCGAGCTCTGTGCGGTCCGCTGGCCGGGCGGACTGAGACAGGAGCAGGCGTGGGGTGGGGGACCCGGGGACCCGGGGACCCGGGCACCCAGGAACTGCGACTCTCAGTCACCTGCCAGAGATGATTCCTATCCCCCCCCACCCGGCAGCCTCCCCGGGCCCGGACTCTGCACTCCAAAGCTGGCCGCAGGCGAGGGCCACGGCTCTTCCCTGGAGACCGTTTGCTGGCAACACCTCCTGGGCGCCGTAAAACGGACATAAAACTTCAAACAAGTAACTGAACACAGCCTCGCTCTGCCTGCCTGGCTTCCGACGGGACGTGACCACGGGTTGTGAAAGACAGGAAATGGCCCCATGTGGCTGGCAGTGCGACCCCATGAACAGGGGAACAGTGGGGAGGGGGCTGTGGGAGAGCGGGCTCTGAGCCCCGCCCCCGCCGCCCCCCCCAAGACGGGCAGCTGGTGGGGCTCAGGAGCGGCCAGCAGAGGGCGCCCTGCGCCAGCACAAACCCCTGGCCCCCTGGTGAGAACTGGCCGTCTCACTGGTCCTCCAGGCCATCACTTCCGAGACTTGCCAGCAGTCACTGGCCAAAGTAACCAGACGCACAGGTTCCGAGTTCATGCCTCTTTCTGCCAAACCACGGTGGGTCCAACCTGCCTGGGGCAGTCCAGGTAGTCAGCCGGTGACCCTCCTGCACACTCAGAGCTGTGGTGACGCGGGACACGCACTGAGGTGCTTCAGGCCGGTGGCCAGTTAGCCGTCAGACCCTCCCGGGGCCCAGCGAGGCGTCAGCAGTTGTCTGGTTCTGGCAGCCAGGCAATGTGGGGGGCCGGGGGCTGGGGGCTGTCGGCACAGGCCATCCTGGCTCTGCCCCCGGGTGTCCCTGGGTCGGACGCACGACAGCGTCCAAGGTGCAGCGTCCGGAGCAGCCTGCCCGCAGTACGAGGACCGCCGCGCTGGAGGCTGGTCTCCCTGCCGCCCGCCGCGGAGCCGCATCCCGGGTCGGGGGAAGCGCTGTCACCACGGCCCGGTGGGTCTCCCTGTGCAGCGTGTGGTCCGCGAGGACGGGAGCAGCCGTCCCAGACGCCGCGCACCCGCAGCGTCACTCAAAATGGCACCTGAGTGCGGCCCCCAGAGGAGGGCCGTGGCCTCAGAGGGCGAGCAGGCCCCTGACACTGCTTGCGAGCCGGGTCCGCCGTGAGGCGGCACTGACCCCAGTCCTGCCTCTGCCCGAGTGCCTGCCGACGCACGAGACAGGAGCTCAGCCTGGGCGTGTTTTTCACCCGGCTTGGCCTCGCCCGGGGGCAGAGCGCCCCCGAGACTGAGTTCTCGCGTCTTCTGCATGTGCGAGCCTCCCGGAAATCGCCCCGGGACCCCACCGCACCCCCGGGCGGCTCACTCCTCCCAGGTCTGCACGCAGAACCGTCTGCCCACAGGCAGCGGAGGGGCCGGTGGTCCACTGTCAAGAGACCAGGCAGGCCAGGCCACTCAGGACTGGGGCGCGGGAGGCAGCGCCCCTGCCCGCCCCTAGGGGCCCCTCTGAACCCAGCGGGTCTGAGCAGCTGGGCCCCCGCCGCACCCGACGCAGGGCAGACCCGGGACACAGCCGGTCACAAGGACGGCGGCAGGGGCTGCAGCAGCGCCACGCGGCTCCCAGACCTGAGACCTGAGGACAGACGTGGACGTGGGGGCCGTGGCCCTCACACACGTGCTGGCGCCTGCCACAGCAGTGGGGATGCGCCCCAGACTGCGTGCGGGGCCAGCTGGTGTGCGCTGCTCAGCGTGAGCGTACAGGAGGGGCAGCGGCAAGCCCCCACTGTGGCCTGTGTCACCCTCTGCTGCCCGCGTCCACTCAGGAGCACGGGGCCAACGAGAGGCCCTCCTGTCCAGCCGGGCACCCAGAGGGCCCTACCTGGCCCTTCTTCCCCACGAAGCAGGAGCACAGACATGGCCCCCGTGCGCTGCGGGAAGGAAATGCTCGTACAAGGGGGGTTAGCCGGGGCTGCTCCCCAACACCTGGGGCCGGGCGGGGCGCAGGTGCTGGGGGACGCTGCGGCCATAGGAGGGAGCTGCCGTGTCACAGGCCTGTGCCCGCCAGCCGGCCCCCATGGGTGCTCCCAACCAGGAGGCAAATGGCTGACTCTGCCCCCCAGCCTCGTCAGGGCTCAGCACCACCCCCCCCCAATCCCGTGCCCACAATGGCGTGTGTCTGTTGGCCAACGTGTGGGCCGTGTGCCGGTCACACGGAGGCCAGGAGGGCAGGACCCCCGGTCACTCTCAGGGTCAGCGCGGGGCTCTAAGGCACAGACACCCACAGGCCCCGCTCCGCTGCGGTGAGGCCGCCCGTCAGTTACGGGGCAGCCGGGCGAGACCCCCGGAGAGCGCGCTCAAGACCCACGGCGTGGGGCTCCAAGGGCCGAGTTCTGTTACGGCCTCGGGGAGTAAATAGAAGCCAGATGTGGCTGCGGCACTCCAGGTGAGCCAGCACCGCCTCCGGCTGCGCGCAGCTGCTGGGGCGGCTCACGCCGGGAAACCCGCCACCAGGCCTGCCACCGCCGGCTCAGGAGGGAGAAGCCGGTGCCCACGCCAGTTCTGCCAGGGCTTCCCCCACACACGGCCGACATGCCAGGCAGGGCCCGCGCCACCCCCACCTTCACGTGGACCTCTCCCCGGCACAAGCCGCCGAGTCTGGGCACCAGCCACCGACGCCCGCAGCTCCTGGCAGCCGGGGTTTCTCCCGTGAGCCCCACCCCTCCCAGGGAGCTTCGCTGCTGGAGACCCAGTCAGGGAGGGCCTTCTCGCCAGTCCTGCGGGCCCGCGGAGGCGGAAGGGCGCACGCACACGCCGGGCACACGGCGGTGGAGCTGGGACAGAGGCTCGACGGGGCCGGGGGCAGGGCCCCTGCCACCTGCCAGCACCCAGCGCGTCCAAGCCCCTGGCCGGCCCTTCGCAGCCCCCCCTTTTGTCAGTCGCGGTGGGTGGGCAAGCCCCAGCCACGCTCAGCAACCGCCTTTCCTGCCCCACGGGCGTGGGCGCCGGTGGGGCGATGTGGCCCAAGCACCGGGCTCCACTAGGCGGCCTCGGCTGAGGGAGGGCGCGAGGGTCGTCACCCCACCTGGACAGGCGGGTGGCCGGGGACCGGCGCCAGCAGCGCACAATGCACAGGGTGCCACCGCCGCCATCCGGGTGACACCCGGCCAAAGCGTACAACCTCGGAGCTGAGGAACTGACTGACTCCCCGTGGGCGCACAGAGCGGGGTGCGGAGGTCTCGGCCCTGCTGTCCCTCCCACGGCCTGTCCCCTGCATACAGGTGGCCGCCCACACGCCCCCATCACCCAAACGGAACGGATGCAGCTGGGCAGGTGAGGCTGCCCGGAGCGGGCCACCTGCGCTCTCAGGACCCACGGGGCCGGGGCCGGGGCCTACCTGACAGCCGCGTACCTGGGAGCTGAGCCGCCTCCGCCTTCATCACGCCCTCGGCCTCTGCGCGCCGACCGCCAGGGGCTTCCTTTGCCACATCCAGGTCCACGGGGGCCTCCTCGCTTGTGGACAGGGTGGTGAGTGTGCTGACCACCAGGATGCCCAGGCCGACCCAGAGCACCACCTGGACGAGACAAAGACCCCGAGAGCAAGAGAGGACGCGCAGCCCCAGGCCTCGCCTTCCCAGAGAGGCGGGCAGCAGGGAGCAGAAGCCCCCCCGTACAGCAGGAGGGGCTGGGGCAGTGCTCGGAGGCCCGCCCGCCGGTAAGTCCCACTGGCTACCCGCAGACGGTGGTCCCTCGCTGGCCAGGGTGGCCGAATCAGCAGCCAAGCCTCCAGGGCCGCCCTGGCCGTGGGGTGGAGCGCCGAGGCTCGAGGGGAGCCCGAAGAGGGAAGGGGCCTGTGTGCGACAGAGCAACCGCTGGCCAGACCAAGGTCTGCGCGCCCAGAGCCTCTCAGAGGACTCGTGCCCCTCAGCACCGCGCAGCTCGTGCCGGGAGGGAACAGGCGGCAGCGCCTCCGGCACGCTTGGTCGCAGGGAGTCGGCGCAGCCTGGCGCGCCGCCTGGGTTCCGGACGCCGCGCTCCCTCGGTCCGCGCTCACAGGCGCGTGCGGACGTGGGCAGGCGGGGGCACACGCGCACCTGCACGCCCAGCCCAGAGCTGGCGTCGGGCTCCACAGGCGGACACTAGGCGCTGTCCCGGCCGAGCCGGGAGAAAGCGCAGCCTGCCCTCACCCCGCCCCCCTGCCGGGGCCGGGAGCCCATGGCCGATGAGGGCGAGCAAGGCTCACCGCCGGGAAGGAGGAGAGAGACCAAGCGGCCGGCGAACGTTCGAGAGGCGCAGCCTCCCGACACACAGGGACAGCAGCCATGCAGCAGCGCACAGGGCGCAGAGGCCCCGGTGCCGCACGGGGAGCCCCGAGGACGTGCCATCGGTCAGCGAGAGTGTGAAGATGCCGACCAGACTCATCTCCGGCTTCAGCCAACTCCAGCCAGACCGAAGCAGGAGAGGCTGCGGTTACTTGGTCACGAGTCAGACCGGCTGACTCGAACGCCGGTGTGGAAACCACACGAGCGAGAGCGCCCGGAGCACGTCCCACGCCTGCGGGCGCCCTGTCGTGGGCAGGCTGGCCGGCGGGTGAGCAGCAGGGGAGTCCCGAACGAGGCCCAGACACGCCCAACGGCGCCACGCAAGGGGCGGTGCATGTCCCACCAGCCGGGGGCCGCGGTCTGACAGCCAGGGAGCTGCCCGCAACAACCCTCAGCTCGACTGCACGTCGCTTGCCCCCCGCGGGAGCAGTGGCCCTGAAGAGCTGGACGGGAGGAGTCCGGAGGCCACACCCGAGGAGAGAGGGCAAAGCACACGCAGATTCGCGTCACCCGGCGCAGGCCTCTGCCGCCACCCCTGCTGCACGGAAGAGAGCGCCATCAGAACCCCATCGGGCCCTGACCGACGTGGTCAGTGGGTCAGGCGTTGTTCTGCAGAGCACAAGGTCACTGGTTCGATTCCCAGTCAGGGCACATGCCTGGGTTGCAGGTTCAGTCCCTGATCGGGGCACCTACAAGAGGCAACCAATCGATGTTTCTCTCCCCCCTCTCTCTTCCTCCCTTCCCTTCTCTCTAAAAATGACAAAAAATAAATTTTCATTTTTTAAAAAAAGGACCTCGACGGTTCTCGCATGCAAGGCCCACAAACTACCAGGCACTCCAGGAGGCGGGGCCCAAGGACGGAAAACAGAGAAACCACAGGGATCCCTATAAGCAAAGACTGGCTCTCTGAAACCAGTGTCTCGAGGAGTTTGAAATCCACGTCACACTAAAATACACGGAAACAACATGCCGAAGGCCAGAGGCGGGGTACGGAGTTAGGAGCACGGGCCCCGTGCCCGGGCTCGGGAGCGGAGGTGACAGTTACCGCCGACTCGGGCGAGCCCAGGCCTCCCACCACACGGCCTTGCGTGACAGCAGGAGACGGGGCGCGCAGCACCAGCTGACGAGGAGCGGAGAATAAACGTTCCACGTGCTAGCTTCACCCAAAAGGTAGCAGAAAGAAAAACACCAAAAAAGAACAGATGGGACAAATGAAAAACAAAGAAGACGGAAGCTTTAATCCCCCCAAATCAGTAATTACATCGACTGTGAACAGTCTTAAATGCTCCCATTACCAGGCTGGACGAAAACAGAGCAGGACAAAAGCCAGCGCCCGCTGCTGTAAGAGACACACCTCACAAGGGAGGCCCAGCCAGATCAAAAGAAGCACAAGGAAAAAGCTACATTGTGCAAACATAAACCCCAAACAAAGCTGTGTTAGCTACAATGTATCCGAGGACGCTGACTTCAGGAGGGAAGCATTTTCAAAGATAAAAAGGGGCATTTCGCAGGAAAAAGGGTCAGTTTAACAAGATATAAGCATCTTAAACCTGTTCGTTCCTAGTAACTCAGCTTCCCAGTAAAAGGTGAGAACTGTGGACGGAAACAAATCCACCGTCAGGATGGGAATGGTCTTTCCGTTCCCAGAACGACGAACGGGAAGATTTAAGGGTCAGGGAGCTCACGTAAATCCGCACACCGCGGGCGTGAGCGCGACTGCTCTACACGCTGCTCCCAGCAGGTGCAGACCCCCTGGCAAGGCGAGCGCCCACCAGCAGACCACGCGCTAGGCTGCCAGGCGGGTCTCGGCTGATGACAAAGGGCTGCTAGTCGGGTGTGCGTCCTCCAACCACACACTGAAGAGGAGACCCCCACACACACTGAGCAGGAGACCCCCAAGCAGGCGAAGGGGCACCAACCCCAGGACCGAGAGGCCACTGTGGCCTGGGGGAGCCACCGGTCCTGCCCCCACCGGGGTGTGCGGCCCCGCTGCAGGCCAACGGGCTGTCTCGGAGGAAGCTGATCGGCCGACTGAAAGCTCGGTCAAGGGCGCGAGACCCACAGCAGGGAAGGCGTCCGGAGGGGAGGAGGTGGAGGGCTTCTGCTGCCCGGCACCGAGGCCCTACGGACGGCGACCCACAGACAATGCGGCCCCCACAGGGACACAGCTGGGGAGTAGATGTTCGGATCTGGTGATGAGGAAGCCGGTCCCACGAACCCCTGCGCCACCCGGCCCGCGGGACCCGGAACCCCCACGCTAAGAACAGGTCACAGGAGCCTGGAGACAGCGCCCCGCCCCACTCACCTGGGAGAAGAGCGTGTTCTTGTGGACCTTCTTGTAGATCAGGGCCGGGCAGACGAAGCAGATGAGGCTCCCCATGGTCGCGCCCGTGAGGCCCAGGATCGTCTCCACTGCGGACGAGAGCGCCAGGCCGGAGGGGTGAGCGCCCAGGGGCTCCTGGAGGCACCGGGCGGAGCTGCCCTCGAGTCTGGCCCATCCCCTGGACGCTCGGACTGCGCAGGCCCAGCCCCCGGTTGGAGGGAGCCTGTGGCTGCTCCTCCCGCTGTGGCGTCTGTGACTCGGTTTCCTTGCTGACATGGCTCCGACCCTCCCTGGGGGCAGAACCTTGGCTCACAGAAGCAAGTCCCAGGGAGGCTTCTCCAGGGCTCAGATTTGACCCCTCCCCCCGCCCCTGGGGACAGCTCCACGCCACCCCCCTGCTGCTCAGCGAGTGACCTCGCAGGGGCGTCCCGGGACATGTGTGGAAGCCAGGAGGATAGGCGCCCCAGGCTGTGACCTGGGGAGTCACACACAGTCCCACTCAGCACCTGGTGGCAGTAAGCTTCGTCTGTCCAGGGGCCGCGGGCAGAGCCGGGCCTTCCCCTGGTGGCGGCAAGGGGCCGCTTCCCGCCTGCTGCCTGCCTGCCTGCCTGCCTGAGCCGGGTCTCTGCCGCAGCGGCAGCGCGGGCCCGTGCCTCTGCGGGCCCCTCGAGCGGCCGCGTTTGCCCGTGCCTTTCTCCGGCGCCCCGAGAGGAAGGCCGAGAGTCTCGGGCCTCTCAGGGGACTGGAGGGCCGGCGGGACACCCTGAGACGGGCGGCCGCCGAAGGCCCGCCTGCGACCGCGAGGCCGCAGCACAGGAGGGAACCAGAGGCCAGTGCCCGGGCGGCCCCACCTACCGTTGGGGATCAAGATGCCGCCGACCATGGTCCCGAACACCACCGCGAGGGTGAGCGCCTTGAAGCGCAGGGGCGGCATGTAGCCCCCGGCGGCGAAGGTCCCGTCTTTCTGCTGCACGGGAGGAACAACACGAAAAGGCTTTGGGGTGCCGGGGCCCCACGCCCTCCTTCGAGCAACCCGCTCGGGGCTCTGCGTGGGGGCCCCGGCCGCCCTGCAGCCCGCCAGGAAGCGCAGGCACTCCTGTGTGAGGCGTGGACGCGAGCTCCGCAATTCCGGGTCCAAAGGTCAGCAGCGGGTCCTGGCCCGCCCTCAGAGCACCACCCGAGGGAGGTTCGCGGGGCACCACACAGGGCACCTCACGGGGCGCAGGGGGACACACGCAGCAGCAGCTCCACGCGACACACCTGCGGGTCTCGGTACAGGCCGCGCCCTCCCGCCCGCGCGCCCGCCGCTGCATGGCGCACACGAGCCAGCGCCGAAGCTCCTTCCCCCTGTGGCTCAGCGTCCTCATATGTGAGCCTGGGGTTGCACGGTGAGGACCAACCGAGGTGACTGCAGTGAAGCTTCTAGAACAACGTGGGGCACACAGTGGGGCCGACTGTGAAGACACCACTGCAGCCCTGACCAGCGTGGCTCAGTGTGTGGGGCGTCGTCCTGCAAACCTAAAGGTCACCGGTTCGACGCCCAGTCGGGCCACACGCCTGGGTTGTGGGTTCCATCCCCGGTCAGGATGTGTATGAGAGACAATGAATTGATGTTTCCCTCCCTCCCCATCCCTCTAAAAATAAATAAAATCTTTTTAAAAAAATTACTAGCATTTGACTTACAACAGTTATTAAAAAGCCCTGGCTGGTGTGGCTCAGTGGATTGAGCATGGGCCTGCTAACCAAAGGGTCCCCAGTTCGATTCCCAGTCAGGGCACATGCCTGGGTTGAGGACCAGGTCCCCAGTAGGGGGCACACGAAGACAACCACACACTGATGCTTCTCTCCCTTTCTCCCTCCCGTCCTGTCCCAAAAAATAATGAAAATCAAGCATTCTGCACACAAAAACACAAACACCGTTCGGACACAAAGTTGTGTTTGCCTCACACAGCAAAGATCGAGGCGGCAACCCACAGGGAGGGGGCTGAGCTGGACGCCAGGGGGCCCACGACCACATGACATGCCCGCCACTGCCCTCCGAGGGACAAAGGACTAAATCAGGCCTGGCCTGGTGCCTGCTGCCTGAACAGCCAGTGAGGGGGCAAACCGGACCAGGCGGGCAGCCCGTCCTTCAGGGCTGGGCCTCCGTGTGGGACGCCGTCTCAGGTGGCAGGACCCGTGGGGGGTGGCGCGGACCATGTGGACCTGTTCCAGCTGTCCCGGAGCCTGGGCGTCCCGCCCTCCCCAGTCTGGCTGTCACCCTCTGTCCTGCAGCCTCTGCACCATAGACTGGCCTAAGCAAGTCATGTGGGACGTGTGCGGCCCCCGGAACTCCCTGCTGATGCCTCAGGCCAGGTGTGGGGACCTCAGGCCAGGGACGCAACAGCCGCCACACAGAGAGGAGCCGTGGGCCGGGCCCCTGAGACGCCCTTGGGCACCAGCTCTCCTGCGCGTGCCTCTCATCATCTGCGCGGCCACAGCCGGAGCCGGGAAGGGACAGACCGTGTCCGAGGCCCCGGCAGCACCGAGCCCGCACACGCGAGGGCTCAGACGCCCCGAGTCCGACGGCTGACACGCTCAGTCGCACACACGAGAGCAGAAGAACGCAGCGGTAGCCCGCCCACCTGGTGGAAGCCAGCTCCTGCCCCACCCACGCCTCCCCAACCCAGGACGGGGCGCACCGTGGACACTGGGCCTGACCGTGCACACATGAGTCAGTCCCTGTGGGTACTGGCGCTGTCTCATTTCTCCAAAGTCGGGTTAAAAAACCCTGATAAGGGATTTCATTGTAACTGAACCTTTTTCACAGGTAGCTCGGAAAGCTCACCCGCCACCACCCAGGACGTTAAAAACGAGCAAAAGCCACCAGGAGAGAAGCGGGGCCCCCGCCGCCTCACCTGCCGCTCGAACAGCAGCGTGTTCAGGGCCTGCCTGCAGGGCAGGATCATCATGGGGAAGCCCACAGCCACCGACATCATGAAGCCGGCGCGGACCATCTGCGTCACCAGGTTGGAGGGGAAGTGCACCAGCACGTTGCCGGCGATGGCCTCGGTGAAGCTCACGTAGCCGAAGAACCCCACCTGCGGAGAACAGGGCGGAGGCGCGTGCTGGGCGGCCCGGCCCGGCCCCGCCCCCCGCTCACAGGCCGTCCTCCTCCACAGGCCCACCTGCGGCCACTGGGCTCCGGGACGCTGGGCCAGGGGACTGGGAGGACACTGCGGGGCGGGCGTGGGGCCCTACCATGACGTAGAAGATGGTCACCGCGTGCAGGGAGGAGGCAAATATGGAGCTCATGGTCTTCACCGACGGCTCGTCCAGGCTGTCGTAGGTGGGCAGGACCTGGCTGTGTGAAAACAGGTGGCTTCACGAAGCGGGCTCCAGAGACGGACACGCCCGCCCGGGCCCCAGGCGGAGTCTCCGACACCCCCCACCTGCCACGGAGTGACTCGGAGCCAGGATACTGCAACGGGGTGGGGGCGGGGAGCTGGGGGGCTGGGGGTCCCCCGACTGGCTCCCCGCAAACACGTGACAAGTGCCGCGGAGTGAGGCCCTCTGCCCACTGCGGAGGGGGCGTGGCCGCTCGGGGAGGGCGGGGCTGGGCGGAGGCCGCGCGTTCTCGGGGAGCAGGAAGCGCTGCAGAGCGCTGCTGCCAGAGGACTGGAAAGTTAAACAAACACCAGCCGGCCTGGACGCCCGCCCGCGTCCGCGCCCGGCGGCGCTCAGAGCCGCGTGGACGGGAGGCAGGAGATGACAGAAGAGCGGCTCCCGTCCCCCGCCCCGGGCCGGCGTGCAGGCCTGCGGGCGGGGGAGGGACCCGTCCGCCTGGGCTCCCCGAGGAAAGAGGGGTACTGGGAGGAGGGCGGGGGCAGCCCCAGGAGGAGGGAGCTGCACGGGGGCGTCCACACAAGAGGCGGGGCTGACGCTGTGCTGACGGTGGCTGCTCTGCGGACCCACCCGCCCGGGTCCCAGTGGGGCTCAGAGACACAGCCTCAAGGCCACTGTGGCCAGCGCCACACCGCGCCCAAATCACACAGGCCCCACGGCACCAGGAGGAGGTGGGTCAGAGCAGGCCAATGGAGGCAAGGGGGTGAGCCCAGCAGTCTGTGGAGCCGACCCCACGGCTGCCTTTGCAGAGTGAGGCACAGACTAGGAGGGCACGCTGCGTTTGCCACAGAGCAAGCAACGAGGACCGGGCAGAGACTCCCTGCCGGAAGCTGACACCCACCACCCACTCCTGCGTACAGGTCACTGTGGACCCTGAGGCCCAGGCCTGTGCAGCCAGGAGACGGCCGGGCCCTGCAGGGGAAGCAGCTCAAACGTCTGGTCCCCACGGGGCAGCTCAGCCTGGGGAGCGGTATCAGGCCCAGGCCCGGGGCTTCCAGCCCCTGGCAGCCGCACTCACGGAAAGGCCCCGACCCGGGGGCTACGGACCCTGTGGGAAGGGGCTGCACAAGGACAGGTACGGAAAGCCCAGGCACCGCCACATCCCCATCGAGTCCACGCCCCAGGGACCCCTGACGGCGGGAGCCACAGACCCCCACAGCGCAGCCTGCCTCGCACTCCACCTCGCTGAGCGGCTCCCGTGACCCAGTTTACCCGAGTCACGGGGAGCTTTCCGCACGCAGCCCCGAGCTCGCTCTTCCTGCCCGCGGCACAGACCCAGGCCCCCACGCCCCCAGGCACTGCTGGCTCCGCATGCCACACGTCCTGACTGGAAGGAAGGCCCGGGGCCACACGATGATGCAAAGCGGGGGCCTGGCTGTCCCCAGGACGAGGAGACCAGCCACGCAGGCAGGGCCTAGTGGGCATCGACAAGGCGGGCAGGGGCCCCATCCCGGCACGCGCGCCAGCACGGCCACCGTGGGAGGGAAGAGCTGTCTCTGCCCCGGACAGGGAGATAAGCAGGGCAGCTGGCGGAGCTGCATGTGGGCCTCCCCTACTGCGCGCGGGGGGCATGGAGCCCTCTGCAGGCCCACAGCGTGCATGAGCGGCAAGGCGAGGCACCAGGATGTGCATGGGCTGCCATGTGGCCACCACCCGACAGACGGCCACGGGGCATCACTAACAAAGCCAACTCTGCCGTGGCTGGTGTGGCTCAGTGGACTGAGCGCTGGCCTGCCAACCAAAGGGTCGCCGGTTCAATTCCCAGTCAGAGCACACGCTTGGGTTGAGGGCCAGATCCCCAGTAGGGGGCGCGTGAGAGGCAACCACACATGGATGTTTCTCTCCCTCTCTTTCTGTTTCCCTTCCCCTCTCTCTAAAAATAAATAAATATATCCTTTAAAAAAATCCTTTTTAAAAACAGCAAACTCAAGACAAAAGGGACACCTGGTAACCAGGTGCCCAGCGACGGAGTGTCACTTCCGTCACCCACTGCAGAGGAACCCTGGACAGGAGAGTGGCGCGTGCTCCGGGGGGAACCGCGCTGCCGGGAGCGAGGAGTGGCGGGAAACGATGCCGTGGGTGCTGCGCGTGGGCGTGCGCGCGCACAGGACGAGCGTGTCTGATGCCAGGCCGGTGTGCGGGGGGCGCCAGCGTGCCCGCGAGCGCGACGGGAGTGGGGAGCCGCTCCGCCAGCGCCCGAGCCCCGATGGTCTTTTCCCGCCCGCACCGGCTTCACACCTCCCTCCCGGGAGGGTGACTGGCTCTCGCCGCTGGCGGCGAAGGCGATGCTGCCGGAGCCCCGGGAACAGGCTGGTCTGTGCCCACGGGGCTGCGCGCCAGGGGAAGGCGCGAACGCTCGCGGGGCCTCCGGCAGCGTCCCGGAGACAGCCTGCAGGCGCCGTTTGTGCGGCTTCCTTCTGACGTCCTCACGCAGACAGCTCGGTGCTGGCAAGTGCCTGGGGCTCCGCGACCAGCTGGCTCGGGCTGCTCCGCGCTCCCAGCCAGCTCCTCCCGCGGGGGCTGGCAAACTGGGTGCTCGCACCAGCAGTGCCGGCAGCGGGTCGGGAATGAAGCTGACTTCTCTACGCAAAGGATGCACGCAGATACAGCCGCCCCTCCACGAGGACGGGGGCGGGGGCACAGGTCACAACCGAACAGGACACGACTCCCACGGCCCGTGCTGGGCGTCTGAAGGAAGCGGACGAGGCCTGTGACCCAGCGTCGGACCCTCCCCCACAGAACAGAGCCCCCCGGGCCCTGGGAGCAGGCGGTACTTACGACTGGCAGGCGAAGGACATGCCGAAGATGGGGATGCAACGGAAGACGCCCTCCCAGCGGACGTAGCTGACCCGCCCCAGCCACTGCCCACTGAACAGGCCGTGCTTGAGTGAGGACAGCAGGACCTGTGTGAGGAGGAGGGGGCGGCGGTGGGGGACCAGCTGGCCCTGCCCCCATCTCAGCCCACACAAACCTGCTCAGCGAGCCTGGGGCCGCCAGCCAGAGGCCAGGGGTGCGCACCTTCCCGCTCCCCGCCCGCGGCTGACCGGGAGCTGGCCAGGAGCTGGCCCAGTGCTGCCGAGAGGAACCCCCGCCACAGCGCCCGCCGGACGCTCGGGGCAGCGGCCTGGGCAGGTGCCACTTAGCCCGGGCAGTGGGCAGCGAGGCCCACCGCTGTGCCCACTCTGCTGCCTCGGACGGGATGGGCCCCCCAGCTGGGCAGGCTGTCCCCCAGTCCCACGAGGACAGGCTTGTGGACGGCAGTGGGTGGGCAGCCGTCACGGGCCGGTGCTCTCGGCTGAGGGCTGCTGGGAACGCACGCCGGTGCTCGGGCCTCGAAGGAAAGCCAAGGGCAGAGCCTCCCGGGCTCTGTCCCCCGGGAAAGCCTGTCCTGACCACGCCCACGAGCGGGCAGGCAGGGCCCAGGCCCCCGGGAGTCTGCGCAGCCCCCGAGCAAGCGCAGCTGTTCTGAGTACCCACTGCTCACGGACCCTCCTGTCCGGTCACTTAGAAACGCTCAGGTGGAAAACAGTATCCCGGCCTGCGAACCAAAGGGCTGCAGGTTCGATTCCCAGTCGGGGCACACGCCTGGGTTGGGGGCCAGGTCCCCAGCAGGGGGCGCAGGAGAGGCAACCACACACAGATGTTTCTCTCCCTCTTTCTCCCTGCCTTCCCCTCTGTCTAAAACAAATAAATAAAATCTTTAAAAAAAAACCCACAATAAATATCCCCTGTGACCAAGCCTGGTGCTGTGACTCCACACACCCACCTCAAACTTGCCCCGAACACAAGGTGCAGCCTCACCCTCCCTTCCCAGGGTCCCGCTGAGGGCTCGGGTACGAGCCCCCCCCACCGCCCAGGCCCCGGGCAGCACTCACCACGAACAGGAAGGCGGCGTAGAAGAGCAGGGCCATGGCGCTGAAGGACTGGATGGAGGCCATGAGGTTGCGCTGCAGGCTCAGCGGCAGCACGACGCACAGCGACACCGCGAACAGCAGGAGCGCGCGGGCGGGGCCCGTCACCTGGGGGCCGGGCGTGATCCTGGGTGGGCGCCGCCGGGGAGTCCCCTCTGTGCACCCCCCTCCTGGGCACCGGGCCGACCCCTCTGGTTCCCGCCGGTCTGACTTAAGGCGCGTCGCACGAGAAAGCCAAGACTCCGGACACTGAGAGGCTCCCTACCTGAAACCCGAAGAGTCGAGCAAAGAAGTTGGAGCCCAGGTCGCCGATGACGACGTAGAAGGCGACGCAGGTGCCCAGCATCAGCCCGATCATGCTGCGGAGAGGGAAGCGGGGCTGTACCGGCCGCGGGCGGGGCGGCGGGGCTGCGTGACAGCTGCCACTGCGCAGGCTTATGGGACCCTGTGTCTGCGGAGCGCCGCAGTTTACGTGGCACAGACATCGAGTAACACTACGCTCTTCTTGATGGGGTTTCACAGGCTTCTCTCCGCAGGAGCCTCGGAAAGTCCTCAGGCGCTACGGGACTGCGCCGTGGTGCCGGGCAGGTCACGGGACGACCGGGAAGGGCAGCCAGGGAGCCGGGAGCCTGAGGGTGCCGCCTCCCAGCGGCCTCCACCTCATACAATTCACTCCAGTGGGGGAAGACAGAAGGTGAGCCCCCTGCACCCTGTCCCCAGGTTTTCCAGGTTCTCATTTCCCTTCCTGAGACCTGAGTAGGGCTCTGACCCCGACACCGATCGTTTTAAGCGTGCGATAAACCGAGCGCCCAAACACTTAGCAAGTGCACGTCAGACACAGGCTGGGTGGAGTCACAGCCCAGCCCACGCCGCAGGCACGAGCGGCGCCCGGTGATGGGTGCCGCGCTCCCCGCTGGCCACAGCCAAGGGGGACAGAGCAGCCCTCCGCAACGGGGGCACCGCCTACCTGGTCTCCACCAGCATCTTCCCGGCCTTCCCGTAGGCGTGGAACGCTAGTGCAAAACAGAAAGAGAACCGCCGCTCAGCCCCACAGCACGGGAGCGCACTGCCCGGGGGGTGAGGGGATATCCTCTCCTTTTGGTTCCGAGCTTTTCTCAGATCTGCGATCGACAAATGGAAACCACGTAAAACAAGAGCAAAGCAAGGAAAGGCAGGCAGGTTGGTCTTTCCCTCAAAAAATATTAAAAAAAAAAGGAAGGAAGAGAAACTGTCCCTGACCGTCACTGGCTCCCCACACCGCAGGCCGGACGGAGGGGAGCCTGCAGGGGCTGCGGGCCGGGGCCGCCGGGGCCAGAGCCGAGAGGTGCCCAGGAGGGCCCGGCTCTCACAGCCCGAGCTAGAGGCCGGGCTGAGCGCTTTCTGTCCCCTGAGACTTTAGGGGAAGATCAGAGAATGCACTCAAGTGCGCCCCTGTGGGGTGGGGGGGACACATACCCTCAGGCCGGCCCCTCTCCAGGTGGATGATGAAGGAGCCCGGCCGAGGCGGTGGCCTCGCACACCTCGCCCGCCCTGCAGCGCAGGGCGGTGCCCGCGACCACGGGGCCGCTCCCAGCAGAGGGGATGTCAGCAGCCGACTGGGCAGCGCCCTGCCCAGGACCTGCAGCGGCCTGCGGCCCCCACCGTGGTCCGGCGGGACAAGGCAGAGGGCAACCAGAATGGGGTGCATGTGGCAGGAGGGCCCCAGCTTCCAGCCCCTTGTCCGTCCGCACTGAGGCCAGGGCCCCCTGGGGAGGTTTGGGAAGAGCAGATGCAGGCCACTGGTGTGGATGACCTCAAAAGACACTGTCGTCACTTTCAAACCTCTCAGGGAGAGGGCGTCCCCAAAAGCGAGACAGCCTGACCTCTGGCTCGGCTCCCCGCCACAGGTGGCCTGAGCCAGGCGAAGGCAGCCCTCGGGGTCCCCAGCCTCCCCGCTGTCTGAGCCCTGGGCAGACAGAGGCTTGCATCGCAGGTGCCCCCAGCAAAGCCTGTCGGCACCAGGAAGCAGCCTGCACCCCACACAGGTCCCTGCACGGGATGCCGGTCAAGGTCACGCTGAGAACCTCAGACACGAAGCGCTCCAGACGGCAGACCGAGGCCCTGCCGTCACCAGCCTCTCGCAGGCGGCCGTCAGGTTGCACACCCAGGACAAAAACGGCGGTTTGGACACGAGGGAGGTACACTCCTGGCTGCCCCAGCCTCTTCCTTCTCCAAAAGGAAGCGCAGCGTGTACAACACACTCTAAATGCCCAGAGAAAGTTCCAGAACACACCTGTGCACTAGGCAGAGGGAAGGGGCTCTCCAAATCAAAGGACCAACTTGGGAGGGGGCATTTCTTCACTCAGAAAGACACACTGGTTCCCAGAACAACAGCCTGGGGGACAGTGGCCCCCAAGGTGCTGCCCATACAGAGAGGGGCCTGGCGTCCAGTCTCCCTGTCTTCCCCTTTCCTTCACAGGGGCTCGCCCCCCACACACTCACACCACACCCCCACACCCCACTACAGACACCCCCACCCCTTTTCAGGAGTCAGTCCCTCTGCAACCGCTAACCCCAAGTCTCAAATACAAAGCATTGTATTAGCACCGCCAGCCTCCTGCCTGGCATGGCTCTGGGAGGCTGGGGGGCTGTGGCCTGCCCTCCTGTTCCTCTGGGCGCAACCACAGCTCCAGACCAGGAGTGCAGGAGGCTGAGCAGGGCCACAGAGGAGGTGGGCAGATGACAGGGGGCCCGGGGACCACACACACAGCACTCAGCCGTGCGGGTCTGGGGCGCGAGGCCAGGGGACCGGCGGCCCGGCACTCCTGGAACACTCACCCAGGCCCGCGTAGGTCCTCCGCTTGCTCAGGCTGGCGGCTTTCACCAGGAACATGCAGGACTGGTGTGTCATCCACGAGCAGAACGCCAGCAGCAGGGCCCCCAGGATGATGCCGCACTAGGGAGTGGAGAGGAAGAGACGCTGACAACGCGAAGCTGCGCGGCCGACTGCTCCGGACACACGGACCACCGCTTCCGCGGCCTGCGGAAGCCCCTCCCCTGCCCGCCTGTCCCTGGAGACCCCCGGCCCCAGCTCCATTTCACTCCTGTCCCTCGTCCCTTGTACGGAAGGGACCAGTCCCCTGACGTGGGGGCCACACACTTTGTCCAGGGACATCGGATCTGTGCATGTCCTGAAGGAGCACAAGGGACATCTCCTTCCCGCCCCCCGCCCCGTGTCTGAGCGCACGTTCCGCGGAGTCCCCCAGGTCCTGCACACCCTGCCCTGCGCCGCCCCCCAGCCACTTGGGTAGGCCGCTGGGAGTGGTAAACATGTTCTGGAAGGAAGAGATTAAAAATGACACTTGCGCCTTTCTTGTAAGTTAAGCACACACTTAACCATCTGACCTGGTAACTGCACTCCCCGGTATTTACCCAAGAGAAATGAAAGCCCATGCTCCTGCAGAAAAACCTGCGCGCCAACGTGTACAGCAGGTGTCTCTGTGACCCAGAAACAGAAAACCACCCGAAGGTCCTGCTGGGGCTGAAACCTGCACTTCAGCCCCACGCCCCGGCTCCCTACCGGACTCCCTACCGGACGCGGATGTGGCTGCGGAGTCTGAGCCCGTGCACCTGCGCGTGCACGGAAGAGCCCCGAACGGGAGGCGCCCACGTGCCGGCTGAGGTGGAAGAAGCGCAGGGCGGCGTGCTCTGCGGAGGAACACTACTCAGACATTGCCACCGAACGCGCCGCACAGTTCTATTCGCAGGGAGTTCAAAAGCAAGCCTCGCTGCTCCCTGGCGGCGGCGGGCGGAGAACCCTTGGCGGAAGGCAGTGGAGGCGGGGTGGCAAGGCCGTGTTCCCTAACTTGAGGGCTAGTGATATGTGCTTGCTCATTTTATAAAAATTGATCAACACTGCATCTAAAGTGTGTGCACTTTTCTGTATACACAGTACACGGTAATAAAATATTAATTCTTTTACAGTCTCCCTTCACTGTATTTACTTATTTATTTATTTAATCCTCACCCGAGGTTACATTTATTGACTTTGGAGAGAGAGGAAGGGGAAAGAGAGAGACATTGATGAGAGAGAGAAACATCGACTGGTTGCCTCCCATGTGCGCCCTGACCGGGGATCAAACCCACAACCTTCTGATGCACGGGATGACACTCTAACCGAGTCACATCAGCCAGGGCAAAATGTTGACTTTTTAGAAAGTACCAAAATTACTAAAGCAACCAACCAAACAAACCACAAAACTAAACTTCTGAAAACTGACAAGGCTGCCACACCCTGAGATGACACCGCACCCCCAAGCTGCTCACTGGCCTCCTGCTGCCCTCCGGCCCGGGGCCGCCGCCAGCCCTAGCCTCCCTGGGCTGCGCACTCTGGCCGAGCGCGTGGGCCCGGCCAGGTGCGAGGCTCCGGCAGGCACCTGCGCCCCCCACGGCACACACCTCCCACACAGCAGGCACCCAGGCTGCGGGACCTGTGGGGCAGACCTGCCAACTACTCGGCCCGGAAGGCGGTTCTGTGCCAGGCATGTCGCAATGCCCACTGGGGCCCACAGTCCTGCCAGAAACACCCAGCCAGATGTCGCCCCAAGGGCCTGGCCTCCCGCTACTGCCCGCAAGCTGCCCTCCTCCCGCCAACACGCCCACCAGCCAAGTCAGATGGGCTCTCACACACACACAGGCAGGAGAGCTGGAGGTGGGGACCGAAAATCCCCAGATTAAGAGCATTTCTTTTGCTAGTTTTTGAAGAGATTTTATTTATTTATTTTTACAGAAAAGGAGGAGGAAAGAGAGAAAAACATCAGTGTGTGGTTGCCTCTCTTACGTCCCCTACTGGCGACCCAGCCCCAGGCGTGTGCCCTGACTGGGAATCGAACCGGCGACCCTTTGGTTGGCAGGACAGCGCTCAGTCCACTGAGCCACACCAGCCAGGGCTCTTCTGCTATGTTTACTCAAAAGACACTAGGTATGAAAAATTCAAAGTGTCTGTTCATCTAAAATTAAACTCCTGGGACCCATTTTCAGTTTCAAAATATCCGCCTTATTTTCATTTTTCTACCTATTCGGTTTCGTCTGGTAAGGCTGGTCTTGGCCGACTTGACAGCCGCCTGTCCTCCCAGGGGTCCCAGTCCGCAGGCACCGACCCTCAGGCTCGTTCTGGTGGGCAGGGGGGACAGCGACCCCGCCCTGGGCACACAGGAAGGTGAGAAGGGGGTTTTTAGGAAAGAAGTTACCGAATTTACCAAAGTACCAAGTGCCTGTGTATTTGTGGATTAAGCAGAAGTCAAATGGATCCACCAGACAGAAACGCTGACTCTCCCTCCTGCGGTATCTCACGATGGCATGATACTAATTTTTTAATGTTTTCGATTTTTTCAGGTTTGTCATTTGCATATCGCGAACTGCGCAGATCTAAAGTGTACACAACACGGCGACCTTTGTAACCAACTTGGAACCAGCGCCCCTGGCTCCCCCGCCCGGGGCTCCGACGCGCCCGCTTCTGCACGCAAGTGAGGCTGGGTCGCAGTCTGAAAGAATACCGCGCTGACCCCGGGGGTCCCGCTCCGTTTTCCGGGGATCACTGTGCGCTTCGTCTGAAGTTACGGAATGGGCGGATGCTCCGCGCTCCGCAGTGAGCGACTCGGCCCGCAGACCCCCCAGGCGCGGCCGCAGAGCGCCCCCGCCCCGCCCTGGGCCCACCCGACCCGGGGAGCCGCGGGAGGCGACCACGGCCCGCCGGACTCACCTGTTTGAAGCAGAAGGGCATGGTGAGGACACTAACCCCTACTATGCTGTTCACTATGTTCATGATCAGCCCCCAGTTGGAGGCGGCGGCCGCCGTCATAGCACGGGGTCTGGGCCCGGGGCCCGGGGCCCCGGTGCGAGGCGCCCGGACCACGGCTGGGTGCGAGGCCCTGACAGGGACGGGCGGCTGCCTGGAGGAGGCGGCCTCGCGTGAAGGCGGCGGGGGCCGTCAACCTACACACCCCGCCAGGCCGCGCAGCCGCTTCACGGCATCGTCTACCGCTCACTCGCTCTCGCGGACCGCCTCCGCGTCCCCGCGCCCAGACCCGGAAGAGCCGCCAGGTGCCAACCAAGCACACCTCCGGCCGGCTTCCCGGGCCGCCGAAACGCACACTTCCGCCTTCCGCAGGCTCCCCCACCCGGAAGTGACGGTACGGAGGCGGGGGCGTGGGAGCAGGAATGGGTGGGGCCTACTGGGGAACCTCGAGGCTCTTCGGAGGCGGGGCCTTTCAGGGCGGGGCTAGGAGGGTCGCAAACCAATGAGCGATGGGCGCAGTAGTGTGGGCGGGCCCTTTGAGGAGCGGGGCGGGGGGGCGGAGCTGACCGGCCTGGGAGCTGTGCACCTGTGCAGACCTCCGGGCGAGCCGTCCAGCGAGCTGGGCTGTTGAATACCGCCTTGCAGGGGGTGGAGCTCTAGGGACTCGCCTGCAGCGCTCCCCTCCAAAACGGCAGTGGACGGCAAGAAGGAGAGGGCCGCGCCGCGCCTTCCGGAGAGAAGCGGGGTTTCAAGGACTCATCTTGGCAATTACACCCCAAGACCTAAGTCGGAGGGTGTGTTTGTTACCCTGCGCGCTGGGGCGGGGCCTTAACGGTCCAGGCCGAACCCTTAATCTGTTCGAAGAAGTTAGCTCCTACCTTTTACGAGTGAGACGCTGAGATACAGGGAGGTTTGGTGATCTAGCTAAGGTCACAAAGCTCGTAGAAGGGGCATGGGGATCTGCTCCCCTGGCCAGCGCCCTTTAGAACTGCACCCAGAGCAATGGGAGGAAAGAATCCAACATTCTAACGTTAAAGGTGTAGGAAATACTGTGAGAGAACAGCAGAGGTAGAGACCTATATGACCAGAGAAATCTAGACGGGTCTCAAGAAGGTGGTGTTTTCTAGTCTGGACCTTGAGAGCCAAATGGATTCCTGGACTAGGCCAGGGAGCAGAGCCGCCTTCCCAGCCCCTGACCACCTCCTCCAGACCGCTCCATGAGGGGGAAACAAGCCACCATGTATACGCCACTATCACTCTGGACTCTTTCATGAAGCCGAAGCTCTACCCTATCTAATACAATAGCGTATTGGGGCATAGTATTTTGCATTTTAGACTTTTATACCAATGGACCTGCATGTATAAATTCTTTTTTTTTTCAATCCTCACCCGAGGATTTTAGAGAGAAAAAGGAAGAGAGAAAGAGAAACATCTGTGTGAGAAAGAAACCAATTGCTTGCCTCCTGTATGCACCCCGACTGGGGATTGAACCTGCAACCTAAGTATGTGCCCTGACTGGGAATCAAACCCATGACCTTTCGGTGCACTGGATGATGCTCCAACCAGCTGAGCCACCCAGCCAAGGCTAGGTATAAGTTCTTCTGCGACTCCCTTTTCCCCCACAACTTCGTTTGCAAAACTCACCATTATACTGCAGATACTCTGAGTCACGTGTTCTCGCTGTCCTATGGAAATCCGTCGTTTAAAACCCCAGAATACGTGTGTCCATCCTCCCGCTGAGGACACTGGAGTTGTTTCCAGTTACTTGCCATTATAAACGGTGATGCAGGAACATTGCGATACTTGTCTCCTTCCTATGCTAGAGTCCTAGGGCAAACCCCTAGAAGTGCAAGTGCAGGTCCAAGCCCCGCGATCCTTTGATCTCCCTGGATATCGCCAAGTCACTCTTCAAAGTGGTTTTAAGAGTTCTTGCTGGTTTACGTCAGAGGCTGGAAAACTTCTGTAAAGAGCCCGACAGGGCACATTTTCTGCTTTGCAAGCCGTACGGCCTGTGTCCCAACTATCACTTCTGTCTTTGTCGCTCGGATACGCATGTCTCTGTGCCAATAAAACTTTATTTACAAAAACGTGACCGGAAGGCCAAAGGCTGTGGACCCCTGCTCTGCACTGAGAGCAACATTTGCTGCCACCGGTTTGGCCTTCCAGGGGGCAGAATGCAATCTCATTCTGGTTCCAGTTTGTTCTCCCCGACGGCAAACGAGGTTAATCGTCTGCTCCTAGTTTTATTGTCCATTCCTGGTTTTTCACCGAAATGCTCATTCATGTTTGCCCACTCGTCTAATTCGCTGTTTGTCTGTTGTTGTGAGCTCTGGAGAGTTCTATGTGCTCGATCACTAATCCCTCGCGCCCTGGTTTGGGTTTGTCTGGTGTCTGCTCACGGTACCAGTTTTTCATTCCGTCTGACAAATCTCTGCAGACTGAACGGCTGACGCAGCACAAATCCATTATCTCGCAGTTGGCAAAACTCAGTTCCTCGGGGCCGGGGGCGGGGGACCCGGGCCATGTCTTCTCGCCGGTTGTAAACTGAAGGCCGCTCCCAGCTTCTAGAGGCTCACGGCCCCCTTCCTACAACTTCAAAGCCGCAGCAGCAGCGGGTGGAGGACGGGCTGTCAAGTGCTCCTCACGTGTCCTCTCCCTGACCCAGCCAGGAAAGATTTTCCGATTTTAAGGATTCATGTGATTACACTGAGCCCATCTGGATAACGCACAATAATCTCCCCATCTCAAGGTCTGTAACCTTAATCCCATCTGCAAAGTCGCTTTCGCCATGTAAGGTAACACGTTCCCAGGTTCTGGGGACTGAGCAGGGGGCGCACATCACTGGGGGGGCCGTCATTCTGCCTGCCACACTGGTCATGAGATTCGGATGATGTGTCTCTAGCAGAGACACCCCAGAAGTGATGCCACTGAGTCTGGTCAGGTGCAGCTGTAGTTTGTCCCTTCGCCATGACGCACCCCTTGTCACTTGGTTAGACAGGCTTCTGCACAGTCACGTCACCTCTCGGTAACGGCTGAGTGGTTTGTGGGGAAGCATGGCGAAACGAAATGGCCCCGTCCTTGTCAGACTCTCAGTCTATTGGTTCATCTGTGTCAGCGTGGACTCCTGGTTTCCTGTTTTATTCCGGGGGTTATAATCCGTTACTGTCACTATTTATTCTTTTTTAAATGTTTTTCTATAAATCTCTATTATATATTTTTCCAGTTACCATTTAGTGCCCGTATACCCCCCTTCCCTCACTGTTATTCTGATGCTCGAAACTGCCCCAGAGGAGGACCACCAGAGCCCCTTCAGTCGGCTCCTGTGTCCTTTCACGCGTCCTTGTCCCGCTCTGAGCTCCCCTTTTCCTCCTTGATCCACGAGCTGTTCCCTTCCTGCCTCATCTTGTTCTTTGCCTGGAATCAGCCATTTCTCCAAGGAGCCCTGGCTCCTTCCGGTGGAGGGTGGGAGTGGAGACGGCGACCTGGGCCCCGGGTGCCCACCCGGCAGCCGAGGGGCCGTGGCTGCAGGGCCCCGCATTGCACGGAACTGGGAGACACGTGTGCACACACACACACTCACACTCGGGCTTCTCCCCATGTGTGTCCGCACACACTGAAAGCCACGAGTCCACCGTGGGGGCAGAGCCTGGGCGCTGTGGCCACCCAGCCCCAGCACCTGGACACCGGATGGCCCTCAGGTTTGCGGGTGGACAGTGGAGCCGTGACCTCCGCTCTGGTTGACTGTGAGGTCGAATGGAACAGTCCCGATGAAGGCTGGATGCTCTGTCCCCGAGAGCATCTTTTTGGGCAATCCCCCACTCCTTTGTCAGCGTCTCCGACTTCCAGACTTGAGACCAGAGTGGCCCCCTGAGATGAGTGTCGGAGACCCAGGGGCGCGGGGTTTCATCACCCCAGCAAGCGGGGGTTAACTGCTCACTCCGGTCCCGTGGCCGAATGGCCCAGGAACTCCCGGTCCCCATCTGGTCGGGTTCCACCCGAGGCTGCCCAGACCTGCAGCCCCCCCACCCACCTGCGCTCCCCTCCACTGTCGACACCATGCCACAGCCTTCAGAAGGACCGCAGGCCCAGCGGGCAGGAATGGCTCTCCTTCAGTGTCAGCCGGGTGGGGCGCCACAGGTGCGGAACCCTTCCCAAGGCCAGGCCATTGAGGGCCACGTGGAACCACCATCTATGCGGGGAGCCTCAGGCCCGCACCCCCTTCCCACCCCACACTCGTCCCTGGCCTTGGCAGCGGGGGGGCGCCCAGCCTCAGTGAGCCGAGAGAAGAGTCGGAATCAGGTGTTGGGTCAGGGCGGTTTTCTCTCTCGGTTCATTTCCTTGGCCCCTTTGGGGAGGGCAGGGCAAGAGCCTGGGGTGAGGGAGGCCTGGGCTGGCCCCGGTGTGGCAGGGAGGTGGGTCGTGTACCCTCTTCCTCTGTCAGGGCCCCTCCAGTTTGTAGGGGGCCCACCCACAAGCAGGGGAGCCACGCAGGGGCTGGGCAGGCCGCCCACGGGCCCAGCGGAGCGGAGCCTGGCTGCGAGAGTCCACCCTCCAGCCCCAAAGCAGCTGCTCCCAGAACTCAGGCTGTTGGTGACTCCTGGTGGCTCAGATTTGGGAGAACTGGGGACTGAGCTCCCGGGACAGGAGGGCTGGAGGGCCACTTGTGGGCACCTGGGGTGGAAGGGTCTTGACACTTGTCACCCTGCCTCCAGTGACCTGGCTGGAGTGGGGGCAGCCACGAGACCCTCAGCTGGAAAAGCCACAGGCTGACCACCTGGCCCTATAGTGTCCCCACCCGTGCCCCAGGCCCCTGCTTCCTGGCCGTCTTGCCCACCGAACGGCGAGCTCTGTGACATTTGCTGAGGAAGGAATGGGCCTTGGATACCAAGGACAGAGGCACCTCAGCCCCGGGCCCCCCACCACGGAGGAGCAAACTCTGGTGTCTCCCAACAGCGATCCCTAAGGCTTACCCTCCCCACTTCCCGGGGGGGCACCTGAGGCTCAGAGCGCTGAAGCTGTCTGGTCAAAGCCACACGCCTCCTCAGTGGCCCCGGCACGGTGACTCCAAAGCCCCCTGCATGGCAGAGCCACTCCTCCCTGTCCCCTGAGCTGAGCAGAGAAGCCAGCAACTTCCCGCCGACAGGCCCAGTGCAGTGCCCGGGGACTGGCCCCGGGGGACACTTTAGGCCCCTCTAGGGGGAAGAGGACACAACGAACACTACTCACCACTCCAGACCCGACCCCAGGCCGGCCCGCGTGCATGCTCTGAGGGCCTCGTGTGGCGCTCTGCAGGCCCGGTCCCCTCGGGGACGAGTCTTTTCCCCGGTCTGAACGTGGAGCTGTCAGCCAGGTCCCCAGACCCATCGGAGAGGGGCCGGGATGAGCTGGAGGGACAGCATGACCTTCTGGATGTCCCCCAGCTCAGACAAAAGCTGCAGATCGCCATCCTGGCCACCAGGAGGAAACGGCCCGAAGGTCATTATCTCCTCTCGTAATTAGAGGGGCGACTGAGAATTCAGCAAGATGAAAACCTGCTTTCATCCACAGATTTTCCCCTTTTCTAAAAATTCCGGACAGCAGGGAGGGCTGCCCGGACACAGAGGCGCACGCCGGCACCCAGGGCCCCGGGCGCAGGCCCAGGCTCCTCCCCCACAGCCTCTGTGCGGTTCGGGGGGACCGGGGTGGGGGGTCCCCAAGACAGGACCCGGGGGATGCGCGCAGATGGGGCAGGGCATGGGGGCGGCTCCGGCCTTCTCCAAGCAGGCTCTCCCTCTGGCTTCACCTCCTGATGCACTGGACAGGCCAAGGGCTGGCACCCGACCCTTAGCCATCGGGCCACCTCCGTCCAGCTCAGCCTGCCAGCTGGGGTGAAGCCCACCGAGAGCCCTGCAGCCACAGCCCACCCTGAGCCCATCCTGCACCCCCAACTGACCTGCACCCCCATCCTGCAGGGGGTAAGGGCCACACTCCTGCTCCCCAGGCCCACCGGGACTAGGCGCCCCCAAAGCCTGGAGCCAGCCACTTCACCTGCACAAGGACAAGCCAGCAAGAGGGGCCCAGCAGGCAAATGTGGCCTGCAGAGTGATGGCTGGGGCCTTCGCCGGCCCTCCTGCCCAGCGTCCGCAGGCCCCCGGGGCACGGAGACCTCCCAGGACAGGCTCCCCTACAGGGCAGCAGCCCAGCTGCGGAGGGAGCCCTTGTCTCCCCTAAGGGGAGTGCCCCAAACAGGGCCTGTCCAGACACCACGAGCCCCGTGGGCCCTGCCCAGGCTCCATGGGAAGCTGGGACCCACAGGGGTGGGGGCGGCCCTGGGAAGTCAGGCAGTCCTGGGGACCGCGCTGCCTTGCCCTCACTCTCAGAACGCCAGAGCCCCCCACCGTGGCCCCAGCATACCCTTAGTGACACATAGCTGACTTCTCTTGGCCAAGTTCGGGTGCAGGGCTACGATGGGGGTGGGGGGGACCAGCTGGCAGTCCTGGGGCACAGCAGGGCTGGACCCAGGCTCCCCACGCAGCGGAGGCAGCAGCTGCAGCCCTGGGGCTGCCTGCACCCTGGCTGCCCTGCACGGGGCAGGAGCGGTGGCCCGGGGCCGGTATGCAGGAATGCGACGTGCCTGGGCTGGGGCAGGGCTGCCGAGAGCTTCCTCAGCTGCGCAGGGCCCGGGCAGATGGAGCCTGGGTAATTAGAGCCGTGACAGCCGATGCCCGTGACAGAGACAGGGAACGCAGGTGGGAGTTAGGAGACAGGCGCTCCTTGGGGACTCAGGGCCCTCTGCTCCCCGGGAAAGGGCTGGCGCTGGGCCTGGGGGAGGGCGGCCTTGCTGGAGGTGGGGGGTGGGGGGAGGACAGCCTCAGGGGGCTGGGGAACAGGGCCAGGACTCTCGGGCTGGGGAATGAGCTGGAGGACCCCCGCCAAGGCCCCCGCCTCAGTCTGCAGCTGCTGACGGGCTTCTCAAGGTGCAAGTCACCCCCCCACTTCCAGCCCGCGGGCTGCGCCGTGTCTGCGTCTGAGGCTAGGCCTCCTCAGGCCTCCCGTGGCTGTGGCAGTAAATTAAGTGAGGCTCACCGAGGGCCCGGCACAGAGCAGGAGCCTAATCCACAGGGCCCCTGCCTGTACCTGGCCAGTGCCCACCCCTTCCTCTGGAGGGGGCCCCTTCAGGCCCTACCCTGCCTCTGCAGGTCACCCGATGGGCCCTGGGATTCCAGGACGGTCACCGTGCAGAGGTGTCAGAGAGGTGAAGCAGGCCACGTGTGGGAAGCAGCAGGTGTGCAGGGCGTGGCGCCGTCACGGCCACCGCCAGCTGGCGTTCTCGTCTGCGGTTTGGGGGCCAAACACAGACGAAGTCTTCGGGTAACCCAGGGGGGTTCATGAAATTCCAGGCGCCCGCTGCACAGCCAGGCCCTTCGGGGGCTGGGGCTGATGACGAGGGCCACCCAGACTTGGAGTCCCGGCCTAGGCTCCTCCAGTGGTCCCCACCCTCCTGGTGCGCAGGGAAGGGGTTCCCACCCACTGCCTGTGTCCGACCGGGCTGTAGGCGAGGTGCCCGCCTTGGGGAGGGGCCCGGGATGGGCCTGAGGACAGGCTGAGCTTCCAGAGACGGCCGTGCCGGAGAGGAGGGCCACCAGGCAGGGAGGCCGGGCCACGCCTGACTCCTGGTCCGAGCCCCACCCGGCCCGCCACAGGGCCCTGCAGGCCTGCCCGTGCAGAGGCCAGCAGCAGGGAGACGCGGCCAGCAGCAGGAGGACCCCTCCTCCCCTCCATGCCAGCAGGAGTGGGGTGGCCACCGGCCACGTACAACAGCTACAGGGTTCGAAGTGCACAGCAGTTGCTCCACACCCTCCTCATGCCGCAGGTACGCCTCAGTCCAATCCGCAAACATGGCTTTCACGCCCCCCTTCCTGCACAGCCTGGGAAGGAGGCCAGTTACTATAGCGCTGGGGCTCCGGGCCCCCCAGTCTCTTCTCTAGTCTCCTAGAGCATCCCCTCCTGATGCCTTGAAGAAAGCACGCCTTTCTTGGCCTCTGCCCAGCAGGCCCTTCCTCCCTACCCCTCTTGAAGCTTCAGCATTTCCTCCTCCTGGAAGCCTCCCTGGCTCTCTCCTTCCCCCACCTGGGTCATAATGCCCTGCTCACAGGTCCCCAGAGTCCCGTGGGTTCACATGTCCTCCCCCCATAGTGGGACTAATGCACCATCTGTGCACCCACTGTGACCTCAGCGCCGAGTCCCTGGCCTGGAACATTGTCAGTGCTCTACGCTGATGGGTGGGGGGTGGGGAGGAGGGGAGAGATCAAGGATGGAGGGGTGGGTGGATGGACAGAAGGTGGGTGGGTGGACAGATAGGTGGATGAATGAATGAATGAATAAATAGGTGGATGGATGGATGGATAATGGGTGGATGCGTGGGTGGATGGGTGGGTGGGTAAATGGGTGGGTTGGCAGGTATGCGGTTGGAACCTCAAGTGCTGAACCGGCAACATTCATCCCAGCAGGCCTCGTATCCACCAAAGCCAGCCCGGGGCCGCAGGAAGCAGCACCGTTCTTATGTCACGCGGGACAAGGCTGCAACAATCCTGAGATCTCAGTGGGTGGCTGGGAGGCGGGGCTGGGGGAACACGGACTCCTGGGTGGGGAGAAGCAGGAAGAGCATGGCCCACCTCTCAGCAGGCACAGCCCGGCCGGCACGCCTGGCCGGCCACACCGCAAGGGTTCTACCTGTGCCTGGCCCTGGTGACAGGTCAGGAGCCAACACCCGGAGCCAGAGGAGTGTGCTGGCCAAGGTCTGGGGCCAGCTGTGGGGGCCCCTCTCAGCCAAGCACCGTGATGCCGGTCTCGGGGCAGAGCCCAGTGCGCAGGAGTGGGGCCTGCTGGGAGGCAATCTGCCGGTGACCGCCCCAGCGAGCCAGTTTGCAGCCTCCCACCCGGAGGGGAGCACGGGGGTCAGGGCCCGGGCCCAGCCGCCTAGCGATGCCCATGCAGCCCTGGGTTGAGGACCTTGATACACTGGTTTGCTTGCCCACCAACCAAGCGACCAGCGGGTCCAGCCCCTGGGGCAAGAGATGGGCTGAGAGTGGTCTCCAGCCTGCTGGTGAGCAGTATCACCTGGACTAGTGCCCCAAGAACGGGGCGAGACCACGTGGAGCCGGTGGGGGATGCCGAGGAAGCCTCCATAGGTCCCAGACTCCCAGAATTCTCCTTGGGAGGGATGGGGCACAGCGCCTGGCAGAGGCGGGGGCTGTGCGACCTGGAGCCGTGCTCACGTGTGATGTCCACTAAGGGCTTTCTGAATATCCCTCCGCCCGCATCGCAGCAGATCAAGAGCAGCCAACTGCAGACAGAAAGTTTTGTTATTTCAGGAGGCAACGAAAGCCCCGAATGCCCCTCCTCCAGAGACGGAGAGAGAGGCCCCCGTGGCCCCGTCCCCAGGTGTGTTCTGGGAGGACACACCGGGGAAGAGCTCAAAACAGAAGCCAACTTTGCACATAAAGAAACAATTGTTGCATCAGGGCCCACCCGCTCCAAAGGGACGGGCCCTCCCCCCAGGTGCCGCCCCATCATCCTTCTCCCCAGGGTCCCAGGAGGCCACTCCTCACCTGCGCAGGTGGTGGGAGGGTGTGGCCCCCCTGCCAGGAAATTCAAACTGCCCCAGGCAAGCCACTTTCAAGGTGAGGCACCCACACAGCCTTCTCCCCTGTCCCAGAGGCAAGCTCGGCCCAGCGCCTGCAGGGGGCGAGGGCAGGGATCCCCCGGGAGGGACGTCCTCCAGCCCGCCGACACTCGGACAGGGGAGCGCCGCAGAGGGTGGGCAGAGCGAAGCCTCGAGAACAAAGACCAGGTGAGGACATCAATCAGCCACCAGATCACATTTCCTGCTCCGAAAGGTCCTGTAAAACACGGGAGAAAATTGACCTGTCAGAGGGACAGATGGGCAGTGATAGTGGCCGCCAGCCAAGGGCCAGGCTCCCCTCCACCCTCGGGGTCCCACCTGCGCCGGGTGCCCCCCACACCTCCCCCCCGCCAGGGGCTGGGCTCTCGTAGCCTGGGCAGCTCCCAGCGGAAGCCGGGCATGGGGGAGAGGTGACGGGTCCCCCAGGCCGCCCTGGGGGGCTGGCCCCTCACCCCTCCACACCCTGCAGGACCAGGCCCAGCTGCTCGGGGCCCTCAGGCTGTAAAACGGATGGAGACCAGAGATGGTGTCAGCAGACAGCTAGAGTGCCTTTTAAAAATGTAATCTCTTTTTATTCCCCTCCTCCCTCCACACCGTAACCTCCCGCTCACCCCTCTCCCTTCCTGCAGCAAGGGCAGGCGGTGACCTTGGGGCCGGGCCCCGCAGGCATCCTCCTCTCCGTGGGTGCTCTGTGCATGGGCCCGGGCGGGCCCATCACAGTGACCCCACCACCTGCAAACCCCACAGCCCTGGGCTGAGATGGGTCCAGCCCTGGGCGGCCCGGACACCCCACCCTGTGGCGGCTGCCGGAGGAGAAGGGCAGGGGGCCGTGTGACCCGCTCCTCAGGACAATGTGGGGGGCGCACTGGACGACCCAGTCTCCCCTCAGTTGGACCTCCTGCTACCCCACCTCTAGCCACCGTTTACGGTTCCTGGGGGCTGCAGGGCTCACCCAGCCTTGGGCCGCCCACCTGGCTCCCTCTGGCCACGGGGCCGTGGCTGCAGAGCCCCCGTGGCCTGAGGGTCAGCAGCCCCCACAGCCATGTGGGGGGCAGGCCCCTGTTCTCTGAGGGGAAAAGGCAAGAGACACGGAGGGAGGGGCCTCTCCGGGCGGGACAGGACGGAAGGAGGCACCGCAGAGCCAGGCGCGTGGTCTTCCCGTGAGAGGGGCCGGAAACTCGGGAACAGTTCTGTCCTCCGGAGCCAGGCGCCCACAGGGGCAGGAGGGGGCAGGGGCCCGTGGCGCTCTGCCAGGTGCCGGGGGCGGGGAGGCCCGGGAGGTGAGGGAAGGCCGCCAGCAGGTCAGGGCGCTGCTCGGGGCCTGGCAGTCCAGGTGGCCGCACAGGTGGAGAACCAGGCCTGGCGGCCCCGGGGACACCATTGGCAAGGGCGTGGGCCTCTGGGCGTGCTCTCCCTCCATCCCTCCAGCAGACTGACCACCTCGGAGGACGGGCAGTGGGGGCAAGGTGGAAAGGGAGGACACCCATGGACAGAGAGACACACACGAGGGAGAGACCGGAGACCGAGACGAGGCAGGGCGGAGGGTGAGGCCAGACAGCCGTGATCATGGCGCAGGGCTGGGCAGCAGGCCCCAGAGGGACAGCCCCGCCGTGTGTGTGTGTGTGTGTGTGTGTGTGTGTGTGTGCGCGCGCGCGCCACGTCTGTGCACCACGGTTCACCACCTTCCCGCGTGAAGAGACAGTGCTGCCCCCACCCCGGCCAGGTCCCCAGCCCTGTCAGCCCGCAGAGACAAGCACCAGCTGACAGCGCAGCCCCAGGGAAGCCGGTCCCGAGAGCTGCTCCGCACAGGTCACCGAGTCCATCCTGGACCAGCGCGGGGAGGGCGGGGCCGCCGCAGCCCATCCTGGGGGCAGAGGCAGCTCCACCTCCTCCCTGCACTGAGCCGCAGCGGGGGGCTGAGAGCAGGGGGGCCCTGATTCAGGCCTCGCTCCAGGCACAGCCCCGGGGCCCGCCGGCTGCCTGGCACAGCTGGCCCTGGGGAGCCGCCCTTGGGCCTGACCCTGACCGGCTGGCTGACACAGCAGATGGGTGTCGTGCCCTCCTCTCTCGTGGAACAATGGCCCTTTCAGCACACAGGCGAGAGGCCGTTCGCTGGCAAGGGCAGGCTGGCCCACAGGCTGACACGGAGCAGGCAGATAACCGATAAGGCTCCTGTCCCTGGGAGGCGGGTCCTCTGCTCCTCCAGAGCCCTCAGTGGGTACCCGGGGGTGCAGGGGAGCTCCAGAGGGCTGGGCTCAGCCCCATCACCAGGTTCTGAGGCTGGGGGGTCCCTGCGGTGGGGAGGGTTGGGGAGCCTGAGGGTCCTGACGTTGTTAGAAGGCCAGGCTGGGGAGCCTTGGGTCAGGACCGGGCCAGGGTGGGGTGGGGTGCTCTCGCAGAACCCCAGAGCCTTCTTTGCACCCTGCAGTCCACGCCCCGCCCCATGCTCCCCCAGGCGGAGGCCTCTGGACCCCGGCCCTGCCCTGCTCCCGTCTGCCTGCAGGCCACAGCCCCCCATCGCCTTTTCAGAACCACCCCCAACACTGCCTCCCAGCCATGACCCCCTCCCTCGGGCTGTCTCAGGCCTTGCTGCAGCCCCAGCCCAGGCACCCACTCTCCCACCCTGGGGTTCTGTCCCACTGCTGCCAAAACCTGCGCCCTGGTCCTGAAAGGGGGAGGCAGTGACGTTCTAAGCAGCCCCACCCTCCACCTGTGTACACACACTGCTGGGCCAGGGGGCACCCGATGGCCAGGGGGCCGGCAGTGGGAGTTGGGGTGACTCTGTCTCTCACAAGCGCAGGCGCGGTCCCCTCCCACCCACCCCTCACGGTCACCCCCACCACTCAGCCACCGCTGGCTGGTTTTATATCCTCTGGCTGGCGACCTGGCCCGGCGACCCTGACCATTCTGCTCAGCGACACCCTGTCTGACCGCGCCTCAGTGCCCTAGCCCTTCCTCCTCCTCGTCTCCGCCTGAAATCCTGGACATTCTCGCCGCTTCCCGGGAGGCCCAGGCACAGACTCATTATGTAGGGCAGGCCTCGGCTCCCCGGGGCGCTGACGAGGAAAAGCAGGTTACAGCCCCAGCGCCCGGGGCCCGGGGCCTGCACGGGCTGGAACCGCGCAGGCGGCTGGGCGCGCATGCGCGGGCCGCAGTGGAGCAAGTGCTCCGCGCCCTGCAGGGATCGGCCCGCACCGGGAGCACGGGGAGCGGGGTCCGAACATCCCATTCGGCCCCCAGTTTCGGAGGCGGCGTTTTTACTACAACTTCATTTTTCACTTCTCCAGAAAATTAAGTTTTCTAACTCTAATGAGACAAAGAGAACATTCAGGAGCTTAGGTGCCCACCTGTGGATTGGCACAGGCAGGGCCGGCCGTGGGGGGCTGCAGAGCAGGGAGGCGTCTGGGAGTAAAAGTGCAGGGGGCAGGGCAGAGGGGACCTTGGGGCCACGGGACCGCCGGGCCAAGAAGGGCTTGCAGACCACCCCCTACTCTTGGTCCAGCCCCATGGGGGAAGCGCCCCTCCCCAGGTCCCCCCCACCCCCCCCCCGCCCAGGGCTCCCCAGTGGGGCCGGACAGGCCGAGGCTCTCTCTTCCCAAACACACTTCTCTCCCACAAAATAATTTAATGCAACTTAATGGCTTGAAGTTGATGTAAAAATTACAGGCGTGGGGGGTGGGGTGGGGTGTGGGCCGAGTAAGAAATCCTTTTGAAAATATAATTGAGTTAATGGAACCATAACTGTGTCTCATTTTGGGGGTAATTGGCCTGCTTTTTGTCACTCTGTCCATTTACATACTCCTGTTTTCTTTATGCTATTGATTTTTTCTTTATAAAGTGGGCCACTTTACTGCAATTTTAAAAGCCCCGGTGATGAATAAAAACCTCATCTTCCCACTCATTAAGACTCAGGAATTAGCCGGCGAGGGCCCCGCTAGTCAATCTGCGCAACAATCCCGGGCTTCGCACTTGGGTTGAGGTGAAAAAGGGGGGCTGCCCGCTAACGGTGAGGGGTTCGGAGGCAGCCAGAGGGGCGGGGCAGTTGCCGGAAGTCAGGTCCCGGGCGAGGGGCTTTCTCGGCCGGTCCACCTCCAGGGAAGGGGGAGGACTGGAAAACACCCGGAAGTCCTCAGACGCTCCGCCCCGGGACCGACGTTCTGGTTCTCCTCCAGCACCGCCGGGAGATGCTCTCACCGCCTCCTAGTGTCTGTAACTCAGTGGCCCTGCCCCCTGCCTTCGACCTCTGGCCAAGGTCACATTTTCTTTAGAAAACCCAGGGTCCGCAGAAGTAACACCTGCTTGAGTGCGGTTGGTAGGGTTCGTGTCTCGCATCAGATGGACAGCAGTTAGAACATTTCACCTAAAATGTCATACGGTGAGCTTGAGTGTGATAAGGTCATGTTACAGAATCACATGCTTATGGTTTGGTAATAAAAGATTTTGTAATGAAAAATGGGCATTATTTGTGCTGGACTCTATACATTTTTTTAAGATTTTATTTATTTTTAGAGAGAGGGGAAGGGAAGGAGAAAGAGAGGGAGAGAAACTACATCAGTGTGTGGTTGCCTCTTGAACGCCCCCTACTGGGGGCCTGGCCCAAAAGCCAGGCATGTGCCCTGACTGGGAATCGAACTGGTGGCCCTTTGCTTCACAGGCCTGTGCTCAATCCACTGAGCTACACCAGCCAGGGCTTATTTTTAATTCTAAAATCCATGCACACACAAAGTAAAAGAATCCAATGGCACAAAGGGATAGAAAGTGACAGCAGCGTCCCCCCACACCCCAGCCTCCAGAGGCAAGGTCTGCGAACAGCACCCTGCACCTGCCCCTCGGCTGCTGGGCCTCACTCCTCCCCCGGGACGCCTTCCACGCTCGTCTCTTCTCTGTGGCCCGTCAGCGCCGTGCGTGTGTTTAGGGCAGGCAACGAGCCCGCCCAGTCTGCAGGGCGGGGGCGCGCCCAGGACCCACCCGGGATTTTCAGTGTTCGGTCCCGGCCAATGGGGTGGCAGGTCAGTTCACGTGTACCCAGCTAGAGTTCTGCTGCTGGACATTCAGGTGGCTTCTAGTGTCTCGGTCTCTGTGCCCGAACACAAGTGTGTCTGGGAGACCGTCCCTAGAAGAGGAACTGCCCGGGAAAGGCACCGTCTTTATAATTGTGTGCTGCTGCCAATTGCCCAGCAAACTGGCAAAACCCTGCCACACACACACCCCACCAAGTGGAACAGCATCCACTTCCCTGCACCCTGGGCAAAGCCGGAGACGGTCGGTCCTTTTGGCCTTTGTCATCTGACAGGTGACCAAGAGTGTCGTGTAGGATTTTTACTGTCATTGGCTGTAAGATCTGACTCAGAGACAATGAGGCCCCCCTTCTGAGGGTGCCGCTCGAGGAGCCGCGGCAAATATGCACAGTCTTGTGATCGCCACTGTCATTGGGGTGCAGGTCCCCCCGGACCCCTCCTCTGTCAGTCTCCCACCTGATCTCAGGCCCAGCCACCACACACCGGCTGTCTGTCCCTGCAGAGTGCTTTTGCCTTTTCCAGAAGTTCACAGAAATGGAATCACACAGGACGTCCTGGCTTCTCGGCTCGGCACAGGACTTAGAGACCCACCAGGTGGCTGTGTCTCAGGGCTGTTTCCTCCCCAGGTGCCGGCCGGTGGCATCCGAGGTGGCTGTGCTGCGTGTGCGCCGGGCACCGCGGCTCGGACACTCGGGCTGTCCCAGTTTGGGGCTGTCAGTGCACGGAGCTGCCGTGAGCACAGATGTGTGAGGCCACCCACGAGCGTCTGTTCTCACCTCCGCCAGGCACATCCCAGGGGGGGCAGGGCTTCACAGCAGCCGCTGACGCTGCCACTCTGCTCCCGGCCCGCACAGCCTCCACGCCCCATGCAGGCGGCGGGCAGGCGCCGGTCCCTCACCAGCACCTGGCACGAGGTCCCATCCACGCGGTTGCACCAGAAGGCGTGGAGCCGTACGTAACTCTGTGGCTTTAACTTGCATGTCCCTAGTCGGTCTGCTGCCTTCTGACATTTGTTAATAACGATGTTTTTGTTGTGAAGGAATTTCTGTTTGCGGTTTTGGGGTTTCATCACAGTTTCCTCCTATAATCCTGATGGCTTGGGTCCCCAGAAATGGGCGCCTCAGGCTGACTCCCCCCCTTATCTTCTAGGTGTTTCCAAAGCAATGGAGCCCACATCGGGGCTCCCAGACTCCCCGCTCCCCTCCTTCTCCGGCCACCTGGGGGAAACCCGTGAAAAGACCAACATCTCTGCCCACCTGGGGCACCATCACCCACATCAAGTGTCTTGTCCTGACACGTGGCGGCTTTATCTGTTTCTCTCACTCCTCCAACCACAGGGCTGACCCCCCATCCAGGAGCCTGGAAGTCACACAGGCAAGCAGCAGGCACCCCCGGGGTGAGCTGTGTGCCACAGCGGGGGTCCGAAGAGTAAGGTCCCCACGGCGTCAGCCGGGACCAGTGAGCCAAAGCCGCCTGCCCCACCAGGGCTCGGGGAGCCCCAGATCCACTCCCCCTTCTTCCCGGCCCACGACTGTCTCCCAGCACCCCATTCGGCCACAGTCACCTCCTGCCTAACTTACGGACAAGGGATGTGAGTGAAAGCTAAGGGGGAAGGAACAGCAGGAGGCCTTCGGGAGGCTGCCTGAGCTGCCAGCCTGGACCCCGGGGGAGGGAGCCCACCGGGCTGCTGGCAGAGCGGCTGGGCCAGGCTTTGGGCCCCGGCTGGGGGGCAGGGTGCTGGCCCAGGGCCCTGCAGCAACCCTAACTGAAGGGGCTGGAAGAGACCTCTAGGGCCACGCAAGACGAGGAACGCTCTCGGGGTTAAGGTTGGGCTGTGCGAAGTGAGCAAGCTGTTAGCAAAGGAGGTTGGGGTGCCGTCTTACAGGTGGGGAAACTGAGGCTCGAGGAGGTTTCCTTACCTCACATGGGGCACACAGGGGTGGAGAGCCAGCGCTCAACTGCCAGAGGGAGTGGAGTCCACCACGGCCCCTCCCACCCTGCCCTGGTGTTGGCCAGCTGGTCCCCGCCCCCACCGTGCCTGGGGGCCAGGGCGCTGGGGCCCCCGCCCAGTGCCTATACCGAGTCCCCTAACATCTCGTGTGTTTCCGTCTCCCCCGCCCTAGGCTTCTGGTTTTACAAAACACAGACACTTTTCAGGCAGGGGTCATGGGAGTCTCAGGGCCCACCCCCCAACCCATCCTGGAGAAGCCTTTGCTTGCCAGCTCCCTCCAAGGTCTGTCTTCCGGCAGCTCTCACACCTGGGCCAGCATCCCCGGCCCCACCTAGGTGCTGCCGGCTAAGCAGGTCGGGTGGCCCTCAACCTGCCTTTCTCACCAGCGTCCAGGTGCTGGCGGGCCCACCCTGCTCCAGGCAAGTCATCAAGGACTGTCAGCTGCCTGCTCAGGTCTCTCGGGAAGGGGTCTCCTCAGGCGCAGCCCCCACAAATCCTCCGCAGAAAGGGTAGCCTGCGGCAGGTCAGACCCTGGACCCGGTGTCCCCGCCCCCGGCCACCAGCAGGCAGGAGGGGAAGCCCCAGCAGGCCCCGCAAGCCACCCCAGCGTGTCCTGCGCCCTCTGCTGGGGGTCGGAGTCCCACCCAGGGGAAGGCAGCGGGACCCCATCACGTGCTCAACGTAGCCTGCTCTGATTGGCCAATCTGGGCCCTGCTCCCGCCTCCGACGGGAGCAGGCACCGTGATCGACAGCCTGACCGGGAGAGGCACCGGGGATGCGAGTAGTGCTCACAGCGTCACTTTCTAATCAGAAGGGAGCCCGTGCCCTGGAACCTTTCACACCGGGGCCCTGTGACCTCCGGAGCCTCCTTCCTTTGCTGCTGTGCACGATGGGGCCCAGGGAGGTGGACTGAGGGCCCTGAGGTGGGCTGGGTGCCGGCCGGACCCTGGCCGCCCCCGCGATCCCAGCACCCCTGAGAAGCCCTGTGCGGCTGTGAGCGGGTGGCTGCCCTCACCCCACACCCCAGGGCTGTCCCAGGATGCTTTGGGGCAGGGCTGTTGCCTGAAGCGCGACAGGAGCCCCTCTGCACGGCCCCTACTGCGGCCACCCCTAGGAGATGGCGGGCATCCAGGCCACGCTGCCTGTGACGTGCTGGAGGGGCAGGCCAGGGCCCCCCACCCAGCGGCTGGGCTGGGCTGACCTGGGCTCTTTCCTCCCAGTCTGGTCACTGAGTTTGGCCCCCCTCCTGGGGCACGCAGGCTGGGGGTGCTGTGGGCTGGGGTGAGGTGGGGGTCTTAGTGGACTCCTCTGTGGGGCAGGGACAGGGAGGTGCTGAGATAATGTTGGGGGAAGGGGTGGCCATCCAGCCTGGCGCTCCTAGGCTGGGCCCCCAGGCAGCCCTCCCACCTGCCCCGGGAAGTCTCCCGGCAGCTGTGTTCTGGAACAGCTGGAGGCTGAGGTTAGGGGAGGGGGAGCCCGGCTGGGGGGTGAGGATGGGAGGCCCCCTCCGGCAGGAAGCCCCAACCCTGGGCCTCTCGGCGGCGAGGAGGGAGGGGTGGCCGGCCGGCCCAGGAGCCGCAAAGGGCACCGAGAGTGCAGCGCGGCTGCGAGCCGCCAGCGGCCTCCAGCAATGTGGTTTCAATCTAATTGTCCCAAAATATTGTTACAACACAAACCACGTGCCATCCACTCACCTGCAACTAATCAGCGGCAAAGCTACCGAATAAATCGGTTCCACACCCTCGGGACCGGCAGCCCGGCGCGCGAACCCAGGCGCCCAAGCCAGGGCGCCCGGGCCAAGGCCATCCCCGCCTGGCCTGTTTCCTGTTGGGCGTGGGGCCATCAGCACAAGTGGGGTGCACCCACGGGGGCTCCTCCTCTCTCTGCAACCCCCACCCACTCTGGGGGGCACAGCTGGAGGCGGACAGCCCCTCGTGTTTCAGTCCGTCCAGGCCCCAGAGGCTCAACCCGGGCGCGAGGGCCACTCTGGGCCAAAGCCGGTCAGCCGAGGTCTGGCCAGTGCCCAGGGAGTCCCCGGCGTCCTCTCTCTGCCCCGACTTCCCGTCCTTCGGGAAACACTGGCACGCCCACGGAAACGACAGCACACCGGCCCTCAAAGCCACCGAGGCCTTTTGGTAAATGACCTGAATGATTCTGCCAACACTCCGGTGAGCTAAGGATGTCCCCCACATTTAGTCGACAGGGAGACGGACACCACGGAGGGGCCCTGACACGCCAGCGCCTACTGCTGATGGGCTGGGACACCCAACCCCTTGCCCTGCTGGCCGGCTGGCAGCTTGCGCCCTGCTGGCCGGTCAGATCAGACACAGGCCCCCCTCCGGAAGGGAGCCCACAGCCCGAGCCCTGAGCTCCAGGGGAGGGGACAAAGCAGACACCGAGGGCTGGGTTCTGGAATTGTGGCAGCTCTGACCCTTTCTCCCAAGGCCCCGGTGGTGGCCTTTGAGCCAGGCCCTGGGGGCAAAGGGTGTGTCCACAGGCAGGAAATTGGTGTAACAACCGCTCCTTTTCCCAAATAAGGTCACACACTCAGGTTCCAGGGGGACAGTCTCACCTGGAGAGCACAGTCAGCACTGGGTGCCACCATGCTCAGGGGCTTCCCCAGGGCTGTTTTCACGCCTGTCTGGGAGTGAATGCTTCAGGAGTAAGGACAGTGAGGCTCAGAGAGGCTAACCAGGGTCCCTGAAGCCGAACAGCTCGGAGACAGCGGCACAGATGCAAACAAGGCCTGTGCTCTGTGACGGAATAAAGCCCGCCAAGTGACAACAGAGGCCGGACACTCAATGACAGGCTTCAAGCGCCCTGCAGAGAGGAGCCCCACGCCCATTCGGCAGCCCAGAAAGGCTGTGGGTGCACCCAGGGCCACAGAGCTGCCAGGCAGAGCGACATTCCACCTCGGATCACACACGCCGCAGCAGCCAAGGCCGAGGTCAGCCCCGACAGGTTTTCAGAGGCGGAAAGAGAGAAGACATCAGGACCCAGAGGGGAGAGAATGACTCAGCCCCCAGAACTAGGCGGAGGGCGGTGGCAGCCACATCGCACCGGGCAGCTCTGGCTGTGCGGATGACCCCAGGCCCTAGCTGTGCCGAGGGCCTCACCTCCTCCCCGTCCGTCCTCAAGTAAGAAGAAAGGTGGGTGGAATTGCTTTTCATTGCCTTTGAGCTGGGCCGGCTGGACAGGGGAGCAGTCAAGGAGGTGGGCAGAGGACTGGCCCTCAGAGGGACCAGACGGTGAGGGGGATGCCCCGGGGGCCCCCCGTGCACCTCTCACAGACCCCTTCCTTTAAAAAAATTCTTTTAGTTTATTGATTTGGGAGAGAGAGAGAGACGTTGATTTGTCGTTCCACATATTTATGCATTTGTTGGTTGGTTCTGTGCCTGGGCCGGGAATCGAACCCACAACCTTGGCACATGGGGTTGACAATCTAACCAGCTAAGCTACCAGGCCAGGGCCAACCCCTTCCTTTTTTTTAAGTCATTTATTGTGGTAAAGTATACACAACACAAAAGTAGCCATTGTAGCCATGGTTAAGGGCACAGTCCGTGGCTTTGGTACACGCCCATTGTTGCAAAACCATCCCCACCATCATTCCCAGACTCCAACACCCAGAACGGAAACTGGGTCCCCCCTCTGCCATGGCTCCCTACTGCCCTCCCCGCCCCCGGTGGCCGCCACTCTACTTTCTGTAGCTATGCATTTGCCTATTCTGAGCCTCTCACAGAAGTGATGCCCTGGCTGCTGCGGCTCAGTGGATTGAGCCTGTGAACCAAAAGGTCACCAGTTCGATTCCCAGTCAGAGCACATGCCTGGGTTGCGGGCCAGGTTCCCAGTAGGGGGCGTGAGAGAGGCAACCACACATGGATGTTTCCCTCCCTCTCTCCCTTCCTTCCCCTTGCTCTAAAAGTAAATAAGTAAATAATATATATTTTAAAAAGTGAACCCATATGCTACCTGTCCTTCTTTGTCTGGACTCTTTCCCTGAGCACAGCGTCTTCAAGTTCACCCGAGTTCTTCGCGACACCCAGGTGTCCGGAGTTCCTTCCTCCTCGTGGCTGAGGAACGTGCCAGTGTGCGAACAGACCCCATTGCACTCACCCATCACCCGGCGAGGGACACTTGGGTTGTCCCCACCCACTGGCTGTTGTGAACACGGGTGTGCAGGATCTGCGGGAGCCCTGCCCTCCGTCCCTTCGGGTGTCCCCACAAGGGGGTTGCTGGGTCGCGCGGTCATTCTGTGTTCCACCGCACCCTCCTTCCCCTACAAGCCTTTTGTAACATCTGAAAGGGAAGAGCTTTGCCTCCACTCCCTCTCCTGGGCCAGAAGCCCCTGCAGGCGGATGAGGGGCCGGGGGGCTCCGACCTGCCGGCCGCCTGGACTCTGGACCAGCTGCAGCTCTGCGTCCCAGCTCTGACCGCCCTGGCGGCCCCGGGGCTGACAGGCGGCTCTGCCGCTCTGCATCTCGGTTTCCGTATCGGCCAAAGGCAGGCAGAGCAGGCGTTCCTCTAGGAGGCTCTGAGCGTAGCGGCAGGCAGGGCAGGGAGCCCGGACTGCCTACAACCCCACCCTGGGGCAGATGGGCCAAGATGGGCCGGTCTGGGGCCACCCTCCACCTAGCCCAGTGACTCAGGGACCCTTGGCACTTTGCCCAGCTCATTTTTGCCCCGTAAACTGCTCCCACGTCCCCCAGAGCCAGGCAGGAGGGCCCGAGGACTGAGCTCACAGCACCCTGGGAAGAGGACATGGGGGCAGCTGGGGACAGAGAGGGCCACGGTCCTGCTCCACTCTCCCAGGCCTGAGCGTGGGCGCGGCTTGCACTGCTCACTGGTCTGTACCAGGTTAGGGGGGCACCCGGCTTTGAGGGCTGCAGGGCTGGTCAGCACCCGCGCTGGGTGTCTGTGCAGGTCGAGTGGGTTCTCTCCAGCAGAGGGCGCCCCCTGCATCCTCCCCTCCCCCTTGCTTTTCCTGAGGGCCTGGCATGGCCTCTTCTTGGTCCAGCCCTGGACAGCGGGCTCCGGCCAGGGGTCCACTCTTCACCTGCACAGGGAGGAGGAGCGACTGGGATGGTGGGCTTGGAGGCAAGGAGGGCAGCTGAGACACAGCGAGTCCAGGGGTGGGGTGGGCAGGTGTGCTGGGGTGTCCCGGCCTTGCGCACTTTTCCAAGGCGGAGACGCCGCAGAAGCTGCTTCCGGGGGGCCAGCCCTTTCGAAGATGGTCCGGGCTCTGGACTGGACTCAAGGTGATGGCCTCCTGCTGCAGGGACGGCCTGGGAGAGCCCCCCCAGAGGGCCCCAGCGGCAGCCCGCACCCCTCCAGGCTCTGGGTTTCCAAGGAGGGATCGGCCGTTCCTCAGGCTGCAGTGCCTGCCACGATTCACAGATGGCCTGAGAAACTTTTCAGAAAGCATGATTTCCTTTAGCGTGTGTTAGGAAAACATACCCGACACATCAAGCCTGTGATTTCACAGATATTAACGCTTGGACAAGATCGGGGAGAAAAGCCAGAGGCACTCCAGAACGCGGTCGAGTGCTTGGTGTTACGGGGTCTGGGGGCGGTCAGGCCCTGATGGACCAGGATTTGGGAAGGGGCCCGCCCCCTGCTTTCCCACCACGCAGGGGCCTGGCTGGGGGGGAGCCTGGGCCACCGACCCAGCCCCAGCCGGAGCAGGGAGGAAGGTGCCGGCGGGCCCGGCGAGGACGATCCCTGCCTGGCCCCTTCCCGGCGGTTTCCCCGTCTGTCAGGAGCCTGGCAGGCCGGCGGGCAGGCTGGGCGGTGATTCATGCTGGCCGGGGCCCATTTGCCCTGCATCCTGTGCCCGGCGAAGCGAGAAACCTGAGCCGGCTCCAGCACAGATGGGAAACCCCACCCCAGGGCCCAGGGCGGGACAGGTGCGGCGGGGCTGCCCGCTCCCTCCCACGCCCACACAGGCCTCGGGGCCAGGGCGTCGGAGCCGGCTTGGCTCTGCCTCTGCTTTGACACAGCAGCTGTCTCACCCCAGGCTCGGAACGCGGGATCCAGGCCTCCTCCAGGGCGCCCGGCTCCGGGTGGGGAGCGCCTGCTTCACAGGCAGGGCTGAGGGGCTGGGCTCCCCACGACCCCGCCTCTCCTTAGCCTGCCTGGGCCTTGGTGTCTGTCTCTGGAAGGGTCATCAGCTCCACAAGCACTTACAGGTGACCTCGAGCGCCGCTGAGACCTGGAGGCTGCCCCGTAGCCCTGCCCCACACCCCGCTCTCACCTGGGGCAGAGGGGCAGGTGTTCCAGGCCCCGGGGCAGAGGGCAGCCGCCTCCGCAGCTCTCCCACGTCCTCCCTGGTGGAGGGACCGGGGCCACTCGGGAGTGGGAAGGGCTTCCTCCCTCCAGCTTTCCTGTGCGGGCTGCAGTGCCCAGGCAGGTGGCTGCCGTGACTCCTCGCCGCTTCCTTCTTCATCCCTTGGTCCCAGGCACCGCGCTGGGCACCGCACACTTGAGGGGGGGGCAGGTCCCAGCAGCAGCTATGGAGGCTCATCCACAGGGCCCGTGGTGTGGCGGGAGGCGCAAGCAAAGAGCCAAGGCTCCCAGGCAGGGTGGTGCAGATGGGGGGCATCTTGGGGAAGGGGGTGGGGGTCGGCCAGCGCCCACCAGTGTCAGGTGTGGGTGGGCTGTGTCCAGTCCAGGCCTCCCTGCCCGCCCCTCTCCCGGCTGGTGGCTCCCACTCTTCTTTGGGCGAGGGGCGGGTGACACAGTGTTAGGGGTGACAGGCACCGGCAGGACCCAGCTCTGCAGCGAGTGTCTGGGTTGTAGGCCTGCCCACCATCTCCAGGGAAATGCGGGTTCCTGGCCACGGCTAACGGACACGTGGGTACAGGGGGACCTGCTGGCTGGCGAGAGCCGAGTGGAGCTGGTGCTGCGGGTGGGGTGTGCCCAGGAGTGGACGTCAGGAAGCAGGAGGAGAAGGGGGCCTCGCTGGGAGGGTGGTCTGCCCGGTCGGCCTCAGCTGCGTCCCTGGGTGTGCCTGGCGGAATCCAGGCCTGGACAGCGCCGGCCCGATGACCCTGCTGGTGCTGTGTGTAAACTCTGGGGGCAGGGCCCACACCGTCACTTCCTGTGTGGACCCCTGGCCCAGGGAAGGGCACCGGGAAGGCTGTCTGACCTGTCCCCACGACCCTGCCCGAGCTCCTGGAACGCAGGAAAAACTGAGACTGCGGTCGCTGGGTGAGCCGGGCCTGGAGGCTGCACCCGCTGTCCCTGTTCCTGGCCCCCTCCCCACTGCCACGAGGTCCTGAGACCTCCTGCCACTTCGTTCACTCATGCATACAGAAAGCAAATTAAAGGAGAGGACAGGCTAACCGGCTGTGAGCTGGGGTCCTGACCTCTGTGCAGCCCCCGAGGGAGGCTGAAGGGACCCTGTGAGCTAGCTGGGAGCTCGAGGGGCAGACAGAGGTCCCTGGGCCGTGGCCCTGTGGTCACGCTAGTGAGCAGGGACGGGGACCCTTGGCCTGTGCGGCGCCCGGCCGCCCGGAAGGGGAGCCTGCCCGGAGCCCTGGAGCACGGCCATGTGCCGTCCAGGCCACAGTCTACAGGATGTCCTCCGACCGAGGTCTCCTCCACTCTTCCCTCGCGGCTCCGTTCAGGTGAAGCTGGACAAGAGCATCACCCAGGTGGCCTGTGAGCCACCTGGAGGGAGCTGAGGCTCCGAGAGGGAGTGACATGCCCACCACCGCTGGGGGGGGTGGCCTCGGGGTCCTGATAGGGGCCGTCTGCTACCCCCAGGCCGGGATGTCAGGCTCCCCCTGGGAGCAGGTCTGTCCCTTCTGTGGACGTGGGGCCAGGAGAGGGGGAGCCTGCAGTGCGGGTGGGGGCGCTGAGGGTCTCTGGGGAAGCCTTCGAGTCACTGGGTCTGGAGCTGCCCCGGTGTGTTCGGCTTGCATTCCAGAGCGTTGCGGGGTGGGGGTGGTATAATTTGGGTGCGTCAGGGCCCCGCAGAGCCCCCCAAAGGGAGACCTGGGAGCTCCCGCTGAGGGACCAGCAGGAAGCCACCACTCAGTGACAGCTGCCACCCTCCTGGGGCTGCAGGACAAGGAGGGAGGGTGCTGCTGGAACCCGGGGTGGGGGCGAGATGAGCACACAGTGGGAGGGGCCCAGGGCCGGGGTGGGTGGTGCACACCCACCGTCAGGTCCCTGACCTGGACTGTCCCCTGGCCCCACCTGCCCACCCCCAGGCCACCGAGTCACGCAGGCCACAGGGTCGTCCCCGGGTCAGCACAGGACACAGGGTGGGGTGGGAGGAGAAGGTGGGGGACACGAACAGCAAGCCCCTCCCATCTGGCCCCTGACTCATCAGCAAACAGGCCCAGAGCAAACATCGTCTGCTTAAAGCGTCCCCTGTGGGCAGAGTCCCCCACCCCAGGATCAGGACCCCCGCCCTGGGCCCACACACACACCTGTTAGGGCCCACCCATGGGACAGGCAGCAAGCACGTGTCTTCAGCTGTCCACGCCGGTGCTGTGACCTGGGAGCGGCCCTCCGGGGCTGGATGGGTCAGGTAAGGCCAGGGGCTCGGGGGCGGGGTGGGTTGCAAGGCTCTCTGGCTGCGTGTGGCTCCAGGACTGACAAGGACTGGTGGGGACAAAGGCAGGAGGCTGGGGGCGGGGGTCCTGCCTTTGTCCTACAAAAGCAGTGACCTAGTGAGTGACACAGAAGGGACCAGGCTGAGAGGGTGACCTTGCGCTAGAGATGAGACGTTGGGAGAAGGGGCAGGATGGGCAGGGCGTGGTGCAGCCAGAGGTCAGGGTGGAGGGAGCCCACCCCTCTGCCTCCAAGCAGTTGCCCCCCGGGGGTGTCCTCTGGCCCAGGGCCCACGCCAGACCGCTGCATCTGTGAAATACTCCACAGTCCGTGGAACATCTCCCACGCCCTCCGGAGGCCCGGCCACATTACCTGCGGGACCAGGACAGGCGCCCGGCCAGGAGCACCGGGGCTCCCAGTCGTAGGGGAGGCGGGAGGATGGGCCGCAGCCCAAGCTGCCTCAAACTGCTTCCCGCCCGGAGAGTCGCTGCGAAACTTAGACAGCAAACAGCAGGCCCCCGTGTGGCCGCAGCCAGTGCCGAGAGGCTAGTCCCAGCATCTGAGCTCCAAAGGGGCGCGTCCCCTCGTTCACCACGTAGAGGACGCGCCCGGGCCCTCCCAGAGGGGGAGCATCCGTTTCCTCCCCCACCCCCCTGCCCCTGGCCCGCCCCAGGCCCCACAGCTGCGTGAGGAGGCCGGGCCCCACCCAGCCAGCCTGGGAAGCAGGGTCAGCCGTCTGGCTCAGGGCCACGGGGGAGGAGCCCATCAGCTGTCCTGCTGGGAGGAAGACTTTAATTAATCTGCAATATGTTGTGTCTTGGACAAAGGCAGGCTTCCCAGTCTGACAGAACCGCTGTGTGGCCTTGGGCAAGTTACTCAATCTCTCTGTGCCTCTGTCTTCACCACGGGAACCCAGAGTGCTACCGCTGCACAAGGACACGTGCCACCAAAGCCAGCACTTTCTCTGCCTCTCCTCCCCTTTCCGCCCCCTCTTCTTCATGGCCTTGGGACAGAGCATTTGGCAGTCCCCGCTGGGTGCCTGGGCCTGGCCGTGTGGGCTAACACAAGCCCGCCAAGCCCCAGGAGGGGTCGGCACTGCGCCCGGTGGACAGAGGACGCCACGGTACAAGTGGGTGGAAAGGCCCTGTGCTGGTCCAGGGAGGGGTCTTTCTTGTGTCCCTTGTGAGCTTGGTCGCCGCGGGGAATAGGCCGGGAAGCCCTCCCGTCCCTCCCCAGCCCCGGGTTTGGCCCTGGTCTCTGATTCCCCAGGAAGAGCTCTGGGTGTGGCCGGTGGGAGCAGCCTGGCCGCCGGCAGGCAGCGCGCACCGTGGAAGGGCCAGGGAAACCAGCCTGGCTCCCAGTAAATCCTCCCCACCCACCGCCCACTCAGCAAGCACGTCCTGTGTGGAGAGGCCCGGCCCGTGCCCTCTGCCCCCGGGCCGACCCTCCAGCCCACCCGGGCCTGCTGGGTGGCCGTTGCACGGCCTGGGTCAGAGCCATCTGAAGGACTTGCTGGCCACACACTCACCTCCCAGCCGCTCCCCAGGGTTTTCCCTGAGGACCCCGCACGGCCGTGTCTGTCAGGGGCGCCGAGGACCCAGCCGAGGAGCCCGGAGCCGCAGGGAGAGCTGCTGCGCCCCGCCCCGGGCCGGGCGGTCTTGTTCTGGGTGCAGAGCCCCGAGCACCACCGGCTTTGCCTGAGCGCCGAGTCTCCACCAGGCAAGCGAGACAAGGCCTGGGACCCCACACCCCAGAGTGAGGGGTGGGGTCGCGCCTCTTACAGGACAGGGGTGTTGAGGACGAGGTCCCTGAGTGCTAGGCCCCCTCTGTCACTTGTCCCCTAAAAGACAGCCCAAGTGGACCAGGCGGCCCTGGACGCCCCCTGGGCCCCCACAGCCACCCTCTCCGGCCTCACCTCTCCAGCTCCTGAGGCCCCCGCCCCCACAGCCCGGAGGCCCCGGGCTTCAGCCAGGCCTCCCCTTTTCCTCTCCCTCTCTCCTGAGGGGCTTTCCTGGAGGGAGAGACCCCAGCTGGAAGCACCCCAGAGGACCCCACCGGGCCCAGGTCACACAGCAAGGGACCCAGGGTGGGGGTGCAGGCGTGGCTGGGTCCCCCCCGCCAGGGCTGCGGAGCCGACTGAAAGACCTTGTTCATGCTGATGGCTTTGCGGGGGTCCCCTGGCCCCCACAGCCCCTCCTCCCAGCTGGCACGATTAGGAACAAGTGCAAGGCAGGGAAAATCATTAATTTCCATCCGTCAAATTTACTTCTGGGAAAGTTTGCCGATCGCCTCAGCGAGCGGAGGCGCCCGGAATGACAGGAGTGGCAGGCAGAGGCTGGGACAACTTTTGCTGGGAGGGCCGGGCAGGCGGACCCCAGGCTGTTCAGGAACCTGGAAGTGGGGGACAGGGGAACGAGGAGGCTGCCCCCGCCCCCGCCCACCGTGGCGGCGGGTGAGGGGCAGGAGGGGGCAGTGCTGCCTCGGCCCCGTCCTCCGCGGCCGAGGTGGCGTCTTCTCAAATGTGGGTGTTGCGGCGGCTGAGAGTGTCCACACGGGGCCTTCGAAGCTGGCTGTCCAGCTCAGGTTCCGAAGGTCAGGAGCCCGTGGCCGAGGACAGGGTGACCACCACAGTGGCATGTGTCGGGTGTTCAGGCGTCCTGACAGTCCCCAGCCCTGGTCCTTCATCCACTTTTCCCCCCGTTTTGTGCAAAGCCAGGCCCCTCCCCTTCAAGGCCGGTCCCAGACTGCCCTCGGGCTGGCCGACTGCCCCTGGGGATGGACCGCCACCCCCTGACCCCCGGGTCAGCTCTGCCGGCTGTCGGGGGCACCGGGGACGGGGCCCAGGCTGTCTGGGCTCTCAGGCCCTGGTGCTGCACGGCTTGTCCGGGGTAAGTGCACAGCGTCTGGACGGGGTGACGCTCCCACACTGCGGAGGCAGGAGTGAGATCCACAGGAGGCCAGGAGGAGCGGGCCGGGCCAAGGAAGGCCTCCCAGCGCGGCAGTCTCCCGAGGAGAGGGCAGGCTGCCTCTGGGCCTGGGAACCCGCCCGGCTGCCCTGCCAGGGAGGGGCGGGGGCTGTGGGGGAGAGCCACCGTGCCCAAGGTCCCAGGGCCCTGGGGGCTGGTGCTGCCCAGCGGGCTTCCGGATGGCGGGCGCTTCCCCAGGCCTGCTCTGCAGCAGCCAGGGACAGGAGGGCGAGGCCTGGAGTGACTTTTCACCGATTTTGAAAAGGCAGCCCAGAATATTCCTCTCCTACCAGCCCAAGGCCAAAGCCTGCTCCTTCAGTGTCCCCTGCGCTTCCCGCTCTCCAGGTCCGGCTTCATGTGGGCCACTCCCCGTCCTCCAAACGGAGGGGCTACGGCCCAGCCCCTCCCGCGGTGCCCTAGCTGCCCCATGGAGCCCCAGAAGTACTTAAAACGTAAATTAAAATAAATTGCATTTTTAAATCGCAAATAGGGGCCGTTTTATCGTTTTTATTGCGTAACAACCATTAATGAAGTATAGTCCCAGCCGCCTTAATTGCCTGGAGACTAAAGTTCAATTCCCGTCGCCCGTGCAGGCCTGGACGCCCGGCGTCACATCCAAGTCACATCCGTGTCACATCCATGCACCTGGCGTAACTTAAGTGTAAATGAATTCCGGGCAGCGTGAGGGGCTTCAGGGAAGGCCCCCAAGGCTGTGTGGAGCAGCCGCTGCCTCCTGAGTGAGGGAGGGGTCAGGGGGTCCTCATCCCCGGCCCCCTCCCCCTCCTGACCAAGACCGCATGGTCAGGGAGAGCCCTCCTGGGGGGGCCGGGGTCACTTTCCTGGGATTCTAGAATCACTAGGGATGGGGCCGGGAGGGCCAGTCGCCCCTTCCACAGTGTGCACCCGAGTGTGCCGGACGCCCAGTCACGTCCGCCGTTGGGGACCAGAGCTCCCCAACTTCCTCTCCGTCCCACAGCCGAGCCCACTGCTCAGCCCTGTGCCATAACGGACCCAACAGAGCGCGCCCAGGCCAGCAGGGGCCTGGCTGCCTAGCAGGGATCCAAGCGAGCTGACCCCACTTACAGGACTCCCTCCGCAGCCGCTCCTCCCCACTCCCAGGGCCCCAGGCCCCCACCCATTAATCTTTAACTGCCCCTGGGCCGGCGCTGACCCCAAAAGCAAACAGGGATAGAATTCCTAGGGAAGGGACACCATGGTGCCAGGTCACCTGGAGCAGCCTTGGGTGGGGGTGTGCAGGAAGGCCCTATCGCCGTGGTCCCCTGAGATGCTGGAGCGGAAGGCTGACTTCTCTCCAGTTCAGAAAGCCGCGACCTCCCTCGAGAGTGATGGGGGCGGGACCCCAAGGCGGAGGTAGATTTCCCGGCGCCCCGCAGAGGTCCCCGCGGCAGCCTCAAGGCAGAGGCGTCCCTGGAGAAGCCGGGGAGGGGGCACTTCCTCCAGAAATCCGCGATGCTATTGTTACACTTTCCGAGGCCAGGGAATTTTTTCCAGGAGATTGTGACAACCAAAAAATAATAATAACTCCCCTCCCCCTCCAGCAGGAATTCTGGAAAAAACAGCTGCTGCCGCTTTTGGCGGAGGAAAAAACAAGGTCAGGCGCTGCGAAGATTTAATTTAAGGCGCGCACCCGCAGCCCGCCAGCCACGCACCGGCACGCTCGCTGTCATCCAAGCGCCAGTTCGGGGTGCGCGACAGGCGGGCGCCACGTGGAGCGCCCCGTGGCCTCTTGGGCTCAGGAGGACCCGGGCGCACCCCTGGCTCCCACATCGCGGCCGGAGTCTCGGCCAAGGCCCTGCCTGCCGTAGCTCTGGCCGCCACGTCCAGCCCCCCGAGAAGGGGTAGACTGCGCTCGGGGTCGCCTTCTGCCCCACCCCCATCCTTCGGAAGGCGTTGGGGGCTAAATCCGCCTTCAACACACCACCTAATAATTGGGGTGGGGGTTGGGAGGACGACGCTGTTCTCCGGAGAATGGAGCCCGACCTTAATCAGATGAGACAGTAGAATGGGCCGTGGGCGCTGGGGAGCCGGGCCGGCGCTGGGCCACCGAGACCTCCACCCCGACATCTGTTCTCTGCTGGGCCCCCTCGCCTTTCTCCGCCAGGGAGGGACAGGCTGCGGGGTCTGCTCGGAGGCTGGGGGTCGGGTGGGCCTGGAAGGTTCTGCGTGCACTGATGCCCGCTCCCCACGGGCTGCGTGCGTTTCCTTGGCCCTTCCAGGGGTCCTGCAAGCAGCTCTTGCAGCGCTCTGCGTGAGCCCTCAACGTCCGGGCATCGGGGCGCCGTGGAGCAGACCCTACGGGGGCGCAGTGGCTTTGCACAAAGTGGCGCCGACAAGCCTGCCCAATGCCGGATGCCCCGCTGAGGCCTGCGGCTGGGCCCAGGCCGGGCCCTCCCGACGGGCATCCTTCTCCAGCTGCGCGTGCTGCCTGGGGAGGCTGTCTGGGTGGGGCAGGGCGGGCAGAGGCTTCCGCCCCTATGGCTGCTTCCAGGACCCTGAGACTCTGGAGCCTGTGCCTGGAGGAACCTCAACATATTAAGCATCCTGGGGAGCGGGTCCCTAGCCCTCTGGAGCTAGTGGCACGGTGTCCATGACCTGCGTGTGTGGAGAGGGTGGGAGATGGCCCAGCAGGACAGGATTTGGGAGGCCCGAGGCCCCACTGCTCCCAGCACCCAGCCCAGCCTGGAGTGGAGCTCCCCTGACCAGCCCCCTCCAGGGTGTAAGTTCCTGTCTCCGCCGCAGAGGTCAACAAATACTTCTTGGTATTTTCCAAACTGGGGAACCAGGAGCAAGGAGGAGGGATGGAGAGAGGAGGGGACGGGGTTGAACCCGCTGGTTTTTTACTTTAAAAATTATATATTTTATGTCACGATCGCTTTTCGTTAAGACCACAAACATCCAATTTGGCTTGGCGTAATAAAATCAGCCGGAGCTCCCTTAAACGGAGCCATTCCGGTGAATTAAGTTGTGAAATCTAATCTATTATATCCATAAAGGAGAATGCTTTCATTGTAAATTCAGGTTATAAAGAAACTATACCTGGGCTGCCAGCCTCCCTTTCCCATTCGCTACTTGGAGGGTTATCAAATTACTTCAGAATGTTGGGCTACCCTCTCCATAGCTCATGGCAACAAAAATTAAATGTGGCAACATTTTTTTACTGGTAGGAGGAGGTCAGAAACAGCCACCACAACAAGGGGGTATAATTAAACAAGACTCCCCCCACCTCTTTGCGTTGGAAAGCAGGTTACTGTTTTCTCAATTTCAGCTTTTAAAACAGCCTAGCACGGGCCAGGACTTCTTCCACGTTGTCTCCACCCTGCAGGCCTCTGGGTCTCCACTCCCGGGTGGAGCGCACGTGGGGCCCTGAGATCTGGGGTGCGCGGACCTCCGGCCCACAGCACGGGGACCTCGTGGCTCAATCCTGTCTGCGTCTGAGGTCCCCGCCCGCAGCCCGCACACCTGGGCAGAGAAGGGGCCAGGGAAGCCCGGTGGCTCCTCCAGCACTGGGGCGCCCACATGCCTCAGCAGTGACTCGGCCAGACAAAGGAGTCCCCGAGGAGGGACTCATCCGCCCCCCACCCTTCTCTCTGGTCCTCCCCACCACGCCCTCCACGGGCAAGCCGGAGTAGGGGAAATCAGAACCCTGGCGGTTCCTTAGCAGCGGGGTGGGGGTATCTGCTGCCCTTCCTCGGAGGAGTCGAGACCCCCGTCCCTGACAATATCCACTTCTGGAAATTAACTGATTCCAGGCTTGGACCCCGGGGCATCCCGTGGCCAGATGGGGGGGGGTTCCCTAAAGACTATCTGCCCTTGCTCGGAAGAGAGGTGTTGGGGAGACGTGAGGAGGTCGCCAAGTAGTTCCACAATTCCCAGGTAAGGGAGGCCACGGCCTTTGTCAGGCCCTGAAGATTTACGAGGCGCTGCTGGAGTGTCGGCCAGGCCTTGCCTAGGCCGCCAGCGCACCCCGTTTTATCTTTGATTTCCATCTAATTATTTTTTCCTGCCACTTTCAACTCCGTGTCCGTAGAGGCGAACAAAGGGAGGAGGGTGGGGGGATGGGGCCGCCAGGCAGCAGCCAGGGGTCGATAAGGGGTTCCCTGAGTGCAGGGGGGCCCCCTCCACAGCCGGACTCCTGCCCAGGGCAGGCCCTCGGAGGATGAGGAGTGAAGGGTGATTCTACTGGGATCGTGCGCGGGGGTGGGGGTTCACTCTCCAACTCCGCAACCGACCGTTTGGCCAGGGTTGGGGTGGCCACCCCAAGTAGGTCTAGAGCCCCGCACAGTCCACACCGCACCCAGCACGGCCTTCCGTTAACACCCTTGGGCGGCAGTACAATGAAAATATATTTTCCCCAAAAGTGCAGCAAAGGGGCTTGTAATGGGGGCTAACAGGCCGAAGCGCCCAACGGAGGCTGGCGGAGGTGGAGAGGGAGGCCGGGTTTCTTTTCTTGCCGCTCGAAAAAGGTCCGCCCAAGCGGGTAAAAAAGGAGCAAAGCTTGCGTTCCTCATTTTTTTTTAAATGCCAAAATGGAAAATGATTTTAGTGGTCGCTACCCATAAGTCAACTGAAAACAAGGATGTAATTAGAGTGTGGGGAATTTGGAAGGCTGTAAATCTTCGGCGGCTTTTCCACTGGAATCGGGAGCCTTACGGCTGGAGTTCATTTCCAGAGAGGTGAGGTCAGGGCCTTTGGTGGATGCGGGTCTGCGTCCCGCCACGCAGGGTGAGCGGGACGCGCGCCCAAGGATGCCGCATACCTTGTCCAGTCCCCGAAGGTGGAAACCGAAACTGTGCGCTTTGCCCCAGGAGGGTCCCTTTCCCCGCTTGGCACCCCTCTCCCCCAGACCCGGTAACCAAGAGTTTGGACAAGTGGGGGAGGGTCTCGGGGGCTGGGCGCTGGGACAGAACCCACTCTGGGGTGGGGTGGGGAGAGTCTCCTTTCCTTTTCAGCCCGAACTCAGGATATTCGGGGTTGCGCGGCAACCGAGAGGCGAGGTACTTTTCAGCGTGTTCCACTGGAGCCTCCTCCCCTTTCTGCTCTGTCCGCCCTGGCTCTTTGTTACAGCTCATGAGGGGTGGGGGTAGAAAAGGACCCCAAATCACTCCTTCCCTTTAAGCATCAAACCCCTTAATTTTCAATCTTCTTCCTAACGTCAAGGAATAAATTCACTCCATGGGGGATTTCCCCCCGCCGCGTGGAGGACGGATCTCCAACTTCGCACGCAATGAGGGCTCTTTTCTCAAAGTCTCCGAACACAATTCCCGAATCCAGACGTCACCTACGGCCAATTAATCAGGAAGGGAAAGCTAAGGTGCATCCGCGCTCTTAAAAGGTCCCCCAATAAAAACGCGGTCTTTCCTACAACTGTCTGCAACACTCCCCTTTGTTGTAAAGACTCAGTCGCATCCTGAGAAAAGGGGCCGGGGCGGATGGGGAGGGGGGGAGCTTACAGGTTCACATTTAGATTTTCCCCCAAAATGATTCCCTGTGGACTTCTTTTGTTTGAAGTGGTCATGGGGGAGGGGAAGGAGCCCGCTGCCAGGCCTCCCCTAACCCCTCTAGAAAACAAAGTCCGCGGGCTTCCCCTAACCCTCAAGTCCCCAGCTCCTGGGACTGGGAGGGGCCTGCACAGGACAAGGGGAACTGCCAGCCAGCATGGGGTCAAGAGTAGGGCTTCCCCGTTCCGAGCTTCTCCCGACCCCCACGCGCCACACTAAGCGTCCCCGCTGGAAAAAGAATCCGGTTTTCCAGGGGTTAGGGTGGGAGAAACTAAAAGGAGCCCGGGCCGCCCGCACGGTCTCTGCGGCGAGTTAAACGGAACCCGGAGAAAGGGGAGAAGCCTTTTCAAAGGGCACTCCTTCCGATCCCCGAGATCCGGTGGAGGCCGCCGCCCCACCGGAGCCGCGGGCGCACCATGCGCCGGCGTGTACCCGCGTTTAAGGCCCCCCCTGAGCCCCGCAGAAAGACACGTTTGCAGCGAAAGGCCCTTACACAGCAGCCGGGTTTTTATTCGTTCCTTACCAGGAGTGCGCGCTGGGCGCGCAGAAAACAAGGAAAACGCACGTACCTGGCGGTGCTCCGAGGGCGGCCTCGCGGGCCCGCCGCTGGCGAGGGGGCCCCCACAAGCCACTCCCCGCCCGGCCGGTCGCCCCAGGGTCCGTCCCTCCCTCCCCGACGAAGCACCCCGCGGAGCCAACTCTGTAGGAAACGCGAGAAGCTTTCTGTCCGGGCGCAGCGTCCGTCTTCCGGAGCCAAGGCCCTCACCTCCTCTCCGAGCGAGGGAGCGCAGAGCGTGCCCGTGGCCCACAGACCCGAGGGGGGCTCCGACGCAGAGGAGCGGGCTTCCCGGCGTGGGCCGCGGTACCGCTGCAGGTCCGGGCCCGGGAACATCCTTCTCGGCCCGGGCTTCCGCCTTCCCACGTTCCCCCCGAGCTGCGGAGACGGACACGGAGCCCTGGAGAAAGACGAGGCTGCGGCAGCCGCCTCGATCCGGGCAGGAGCCCCGGGGCGGGAGGGGAGCTCGGCGGAGGGGCCGGCAGGCTTCCCGCGCCCCGCGGCCACCGCCCTCCAGGGGCTCCCGGCCCCGCCCCGGCTCCGCCTCTTGCCGGAGTCCCGCCGCTGCACAGCCCGCGCCACCCCCTCCCCTCCTTAAACCCCGTACCTCCTTCCCCCACCCCACGCCCCAAGGTCCCTCCCGGCCCGCGCCGCAGCCCGGGGTGCCGCTCTCCCCCTTCCCTGCGCCCTGCCCCGCCTTCCCCGCACCTCCCCTGCCACTCGCGCCCCGCCCAATAGCCGCCTGCCGCCGCCGCTCTCTTTGTCTGGGCCGCTGGCGCGGGCCAATGGAGTTGCGCAGAGACGCGGGCGGTGCGCGCCTCGACCAATGGGCGGGCCGGGCGGGCGGCGAGGGGCCGGGCAGAGCCGGGGGTGTCAGCGATCCCGCCTCGCTTCCGCGCGATCCACGGAGCCTGAGTGTGCGCTTCAGTAACTGTTGTTTTAGCCACGGAACATTGGGGTGTTTGTTATGCAGCATTGCTGGGGCAACGCTGACTAATACGCCCACCCTAACTAATACAGAAACGGGCGCCCAGGGAGCCGGTATGACAAAACCCCAGAATATGCGGCCTTGGCCTAGTGGTTGGCTCGTGGATGGCGGGGAGACGGATGTGGTGAGCTGGAAATAATAGCGTGCTTCCCTAGTTACGTCGTGGCAAAACATTCGGGGAAACTAGGTGATAGAAGGAGCCAGGACGTGAATGCTTGGGGCGGATCCTCGCGGCTTTCCCCTGGCGTTGCTCCGAGGTGAGGGCCGGCCTGCAGTCAGAGAGATCCCAGAAACTTGGGATTTCAGGCCGGGGAAGCTTACACCTCAAACAGTGGCGTTTTTGTCTTCTTCCTTGTGATTTGATGTCTGATACAAAAACAACACGAATTAAATTCAAAAACTTTACAGAAGTCAACTCGATATCTCGGGACATAACATTGGGACGGTGAAATAAAAAAATACTCAACAGGTGGGAGGGGAGTAAGTCTAGACACAGCAGAGCCTCGGCGGGAGTGAGCGGGGTGCTCCAGCTGAAGAATCCTCTCCAACACAAAGTAAAGGATTAAAGAGTTATACTTTCGGAAGGAACAGCGAAGAAGCGTGGGAAATAGGCCCCTGGTTTTCCGAATCCAGTTATTTGAAAGGAATTCCAAAGGACAGAGACTGCAAGGCAGAGGCAGCGAGAAAACCACTCTGGGCTGAAGAATCCCTGTGCGGAGGTTTTAGAACAGAGCAGAAGTGGATCAAATGCAACCCCCCAGTGTGTGTGTGTGGGGGGGGGGCAGGGTATGTCCCAGGAAAGGGGAAAGGAAGAACAGGCCTGGACGGCTGCGGGCTCCCAGCTGTCCGGCACCTTCGAGCTTTGGAGGGAGGGCGGCAGGAGCCCGGGTTCCCCGCCAGGCTCGCAGACACTCGGCTGGGAGGAAGACCAAACCCTTCTCTGGATCATGCCAAGTGTTGGGAGAGTGTGTTTCCAACAAATACTATCTGAAGTAATGACTAAATTATATACTCTAGCAAAACGAAAAATGAACCCAAGAGGAGGCCTGGGCTACGGGAGCCGTGAAACTCTTTTTACCAGGGACACATGCCGGAAAACGCTCTCCCAGTCCGGATGATCTCATCCTGGGGGGGCTGGGCTCAAGGGAAAAATAGAAGGGGGGCAGTCTGGATACTGATTCATTCTCAACCTGGGCACAGAAAGATGAATCCAGATATGAACGTTAAAAGTGTAAAGTAGCCGCTGGGTTATCTCTATTGAAAGATGGTGTAAAACCTCCAGACCATGGGAAGAAAAAATCATGTCACAAAAGCAGGAAATGGGGGCGGGTGGGGTGACAGGAACAGCCGGAGGAGTGTGACTGAACACCAGCAGCTGGAGCAGAGGGAGCAGAGTGAGGACAGAGGTCACACGGGAAATGCTAACCAGCCAGAGCCGCGCACGAACACACAGGGACACTGGGGACGGATTAAAATTCAAACTGCATACACCTGTATCAAGGAGGCTGGCTCCCAGGAGGTGGCTGGTCTGGGCCGGGGGTCCCTACCCTGGGTCCAAGGATGACCTCAGGAGGGATGTTCATGGACAGCCAGGGGGCCCAAGAGCTTGGACGGGACATTATCCTACCTTGCTTTTCGCCGACCTCTAACTACAGGGCGGCATTTCCCTCGGTGATGGATCTGTGACTTGGCTGAAATGACAGCTGTTTTCAAATCAGGCTGCCGTTCTTGCAGCTCTCTGGAAAGCCTGTTTCTGGTCACCAGGACTTTAAATATTTGGGAGTTATTTCGTAAAGAAGCACAAATGCTGCAATTTTTGTGATGTGCTTATATATGCACGTGTGCCTAAGACAAATCCTAAGTGACTTCGACGATTGCATTTCAGTATAGTTGGTTTCCTTTATAACCCAGTGGGCTTTATGTATTTCAAAACTTGATTCTGAGAAGGGGTCCACTGACTTCACCAGGTCCCAAGAGAGATCCAAGCCAGTTACTGCAATTCTACCGCTGAGGCCAGAGCAGGCCGGCGGTCCTGGGCCAGCTCCGCTCCACACTCGAAAAGGGACTGGCGCTCCGAGCTCCGGGTCCAGCCCCTCATTTTGGCCAGCGCTCCAGGACATCCTCTGGTCATTCCCCGGAGTCCTTCAGGTCTGGGCAGGAAGCCTGCCACTCTCAGCTCCCTTGCCCAGCCTGAAGGCACAGCAGCCCCTCCCCACCTCCCTGAGTGGGGGCCAAGGACCCTGCGTCTGGGAAACACAGTTGGACCCCTAAGTCACCAGCTCTAGCACTTGCCCACCTCTGTCCCCTGACACATCAAACTACATTATTGGTGCCAGTTTGAGGCAGAGTCTCTGCTCCCTGCACACCCATCGCGGCAGCCCAGAAAATGAAGGGACAGTGACACCAGGCAAGCACCCCGGTTCCTGCTCTGGTGTCGGGTGCACCAGGGAGTGTTCGGCACCTGAGAATTCTGGGGCGCTGGTTTGAGAAATGCAGACCAAGACGAGGGGTTTATGTAGGTGCATGGTGCTTTGATACAAAGATTTTAAATGCCTTGTCAGTGGGGATGGTTGCATATCGTGACTGTTCTTAAGGTCACTTAATTGTACACTTAAAAATGGTCAAACTGGCCCTGGCTGGTGTGGTTCAGTGGATTGAGCACCAGCCTGGGAACCAAAGGGTCGCTGGTTCAATTCCCACTCGGGGCACATGCCTGGGTTGCAGGCCAGGTCCCCAGTAGGGGGGCACGTGAGAGTCAACCACACACTGATGTTTCTCTCCCTCCCTTCCTTCCCCCTCTCTAAAAATAAATAAATAAAGTATAATATAAAATGGTCAAAATGGGGCCTGACTGGGTGGCTCAGTTGCCAAGGTTGCAGGCTGAGATCCCCAGTCAGGGCACCTGCCTGCGTTGTGGGTTGTGGGTTCGGCCCTGGTTGGGGTGAATCTGAGAGGCAACCCGTGGATGTTTCTCTCTCCCTCCCTTCCCCCCCTCCATAAAATCAATAACCATGTCCTCACAGGAGGGTTAAAAAAAGAAGAATCAACCAATGAATGCATTAATAAGTGGAACAACAAATCAATGTTTTTCTCTCTCCATTCCTCTCTCTACAATCAATAAATAAATTTTTGAATGGTCAAATGGTAAACTTTGTCATGTTTATTTTGCCACAACAGATACAAACCAAACAGAATTCACGGGATTACATAAAGCCCGCTGCATCAGATAAATGCTAACAACTACAGAAAAGAGCAGACACGGCAATATTAACATAACATGAAAAGAATTCAAGGCAAAAAGCATTGAAAGGGAGCCCCCTCGCCCCAGCGTGTTCCGTTCAGAGACAGGCCACGTGTATGTCGCCTCCGTGGCCGCTCAGCAGCAGACACGGCGGGCCGGGACCGCTCGGCCTGGGCGGTGGGGGGGGCTCCTCTGCCGCAGGAAGGGCGGAAGTTGAAAGGTTAAGCCCGCTACCGGAGGAGCTCATCAGAAATGCAGATTCTGTCTTTTGGTGCCATCTGGCTTTTGCCCCCTGGTGGCAAGGTGGCTGCTGCACTCCAGCCCCGTCTTGCTTCCACCGGGGAGGGGGAAAGAGCCGAGGGGTAAAGCCTCACCTCCACCACATTGCCCCTTTAGTTGTAAAAGGTTTCCACCCACATCTCCATGGGCAGGACGGGGTCACGTGGACACCCTGATCGTCCAGGGAGACCCGGACGCTGGGCGTTTTCTTTCGACAGGAGAGCAGGCAGCAGAGAAGGGGCTTGAGTAGGGGGGGGACCTCTCTCTGCAGAGCCTGCCACGCCAGCCGCGGGCTGCCGTGGGCCAAGCAACCATCTTCAAAACACAGAGGGCAGAAATTGCAGAGTAGGTGCCGTAACAGGTCCACGAGTGGCGGAAGGCCTCAGCACGCCGGCCACAGAAACGGACAGACTGGTGGACAACAGATGACCCGGGCTGAAGTTGCTCTGAGAAGCACGATGGGCAGACTTAACCCATCAGCTCTTCGTAACGGAGCTTGTGGTCGACGAACAGGGACCGTGGCGGTCACACACGTGGACCGGCCGGTCACCGGAAGAAGTGGGCTGTGTGTCAGGCCACCGAAGAAATCGATGGAGTCTCAAAGCCGAAACCATGGGTGCAGGTTCCTTGAGTGCCGTGGAATCGCTTAGGAGTGAGGAGGAAGCAGATAATGCAGAAATGCATCCCTTGGAGACGTAAGGACAGCCTTCTGAGTAACTCTTGGCTGGAGAAGGGAATCTCAACAGAAATCGCAAACTATTTATAAACGAGGAGACAATGAGAACAGAATGTCTCAAAACCCCGGGGATATCCCACAGGAAAAGTTGGAAACGTATCCCCTTAAGGAAATTTATTGGCAAACAAGAAAGCTTGAAAAGAAACAAATTGAGGTTTTTAACTGGAGACAGTTAACAAAACAACAAAGAAGCCCTGACCCTCCGCTGGCGGGGCGAGGCGGCCAGGCCCTCCGCCCTCCCAGCCTGGGCCGGCGCCACGGCCGGGAAGCCCGGCCCTCTCCCGGGCTCGGCAGCGGTGCACACGCCAGGTGATCGCGTGATCGCCTGGCCCGTGAGGTTTGGGCCTGGTGACAGCTGTATGGCTCCTGATTCTGGGCCACCTTTGCCCTCCCAATGGTTATTTCTACTTCTTCTTAAGTCAGTTTTAATTTTCAGTTTTGTTTTTTCCCTGGAAAACAACTTAGTCTAGATTTCTTTTCATTTCGTTGGTGCAGAAGTGTAGCTAGCATTTGCAGGACAAAGACAAACAAAAGCACAAATGCCTCTGTGTTTTCGTTGTGGGTCCCTTTCGTTAATCTTCTGCCTCCCCTCCTGTGTCCCCTCTTTCTCTCTGATCTCCTTCCTGGGCCCTGTCCCTGGCCACCCTTTGAGATGCGATGTCTTGCCCCTCTCCTCCCCCTCCCTGCAGCTTCCTCTGGGGCTCACAGTGGCTTGGATTGTCCAGCACGTGCTCAGAGCTTCCGAGTGCGTACTGTGGCCACAGCCTCTGTCCACTTCCCGGGCGCGGGTCGCCCCCGAGGCTGTCCACGGCTCCCCGGGTCAGCAGGAAGCCTCGCTGAGGCACCCGCCGGCTCCCAGAGTGGCTGCACGCTGGAGCCCCAAGAACAGGACGAGGGGGAGCTCCTGGGGTCTGGGTGGCGGGAACCCAGGCCCTCGTCTCGGGCGTCACCGCGGGGTGCGCCTTGTGCGTTCCAGAGGCTGAAACCACCGTTCCAAGATGCCCACACATGCTGTGGGTCAGGGGTTCGGACCGGGCACAGAGGGCAGGGCTTGTCTTCACTCCAGGGTGTCTGAGGCCTCGCTTGGAAAGGGAGCTGGGCGTGAGTTGAATGGCAAGGGAGCTAGGATCTTCTGGAAACACCTTCACTGGCCTGTCTGGCTGTGGAGACCTCACACCCACTGTGGTGTCTCCTTATGGCCTGGGCATCTTCCCCACGTGGTGGCCCCGGGGCGTCAGGCTTCTCACACCTCGGCTCAGGCCCCCCTGGCCTGCGGGACAGGAGAGCCAGGAAGCTGAGGGCTTTTCGGAAAGCGCCAAGCCAGTCGCTGAGACCAGCCCCGGCTCCCGGGGTGGGAGACATAGACCCACCCTCTCTCTGATGGGCGGGGTCAAAGAATTGGTGAGCATGATTTTTTCCCCACGCCACCACACGAGGGAAACGTCCACATTTCTGTCACTCTGCTCGAGAGCTGACACTCTAGGGAGCGAGAGTGTCAGTGCTGAGACCCACGTCCACGTGCAGAAGAGTCCCCAGGACGCTGGGCGCAGAGCCGGCCTCCGGGCCAGGAAACTGGGTTCCTTAGCTGGCGGGGGGGGGGGGGGGGCAGGAATCTCGGGTAAAAGGTCCCTGTAGTAACTCCGTCCTTGCAGGTCCCCGAGGGAACCTCACTTCGAGAGACATCTCAAGTGTCTCACTGAGGACTTTCTTTGCTAAGTGTTTCGTTTTGAAATAGCTACAGATTTGCAGGCAGTTGTCCGGAAAAAGCCGGAGAGATCCCGCGTACCCTTTACCCCGGTCCCTCCCATGGTAACAGCTTGCAAAACTGCTCTGTGGTGTCACAACCAGGGTTTGGGTGGCGATACAGTCGAGACGTGGACATTCCACCAGCACCAGGGTGTCCCCTGTGGCCTTGCTTTCTACAGCCACCCCCACGTCCCTCACCCCCACCTGGGCCCCTGCCACCCCCTCTCTAATTCAGCCACTTCACCAAATGTTACAGACACGGGGTCACCCAGGCCGTGACGTCGGGGACTGGCTTTTCCCCTGAGCGTAACCCCCCGGAGGTGCCCCCAGGTGACTGTGCGGGTCAGCGGCGATCCTGTTTCTTGCCTGCCCGCTGGTGTCCCCGGCGCAGTAGGGATGGGCTGGGTTTGCTCAACCTTTCACCCCGAGGGCCACCTGGCTTGCTTCCCGCTTTTGGCCGTGACACATAGAGCTGCTCCACACCCGTGTCCAGGATTCTGTGTGAACATGTCCTCACGACTGGGGTACGCGGCCAGGAACACAGTGGCCGGATGCAAGGGAGTCTGGAGGTGTGCTCAGTTGCCCGAGAAACTGCCAGACTCTTCTCCAGGGAGGCCGGTCCAGTTTGCATCCCCTCCAGCAACGCCCGAGGGACTCAGTTTCTCCGCATCCTCACCAGCATTTGTTTTTGACTTTTTTTTGGGGGGTGGCCTTCTGATAGGTGTGTGCCAGTATCTCACTGTGGTTTTCATTCGCGTTTGCCGGGCAAGCGCCGTGCGGACTGCCCTCCACGCACTGGCCGGCACAGCTTCCCCCGTGGGGTCTGCCCTCAGGCCTCGCCCACTTCCGAGTCCAAGGGTTTGCTTTGCTACAGTGGAGCTTTCAGCTTCTTCGCAGGTTTGAGGCACTGGTTTGCGGTCGGATTTGTGGTTTGTGGGGGTCTCCTCCCAGCCCGCCGCTGCTTTGAGCAGGGTGGGTTCGCTGTTGTTTTGTGTGGGTTTTTTTCCCGTAACTTTTAAGGTTTTTTTTAAAGATTTTATTTATTTATCTTCAGAGGGGAAGGGAAGGAGAGAGGGAGAGAAATATGAATGTATGTTGCTTCCCGTGCATTCCCTGCTGGGAACTGGCCTGCAACCCAGGCATGTGCCCTGACTGGGAATCGAACTGCGATCTCTTGGTTCACAGGCCTGCGCTTAATCCACTAAGCTACACCAGCCAGGGCGAACTTTTAGGTTTTGAATAACAATTACAGAAAAGTTGTTAGAACAAAGAGTTCCTATATACTGGTCCCAGGATTCCCCGTGTATTAACAATTTACAAGTTTTCTTGTTCTGTTTTTGTGGTGGGTGTTTTCCTTTTCAGTTTTTTGGCCCGTTTGACAGTAAGTTGCAGACAGTGTCTGTCTCCTAAAACCAGGGCCACCGCCCCTCTGTCTTTATTAGGCCGGAATCCGGGGTCTCGCCCGGACTGGCTGTCGTCCCCTCACCCCCCTGCAGTCGGAGCTCAGGTCTGTCTCTGTGGCTCCCTCACTCCCGCCGGAGAAAGCCTCATCCCACATTTCAGTCTGGCAGTCGGGGTCTGCGCCTCCGAACTCAGCGTGGAGGCCGGCAGGCAGGGCTCGACCGGCAGACCAGACTGGCCCACTGGGGCCTGAGAGTGTGGGGCTCACTCGGGACCGCACCACCAGCCCACCACCGACCGGCTGTGGGGTTGCCGGGCTCACCAGCCCCTGCCCTAGGGTCCCCTGCGCCCTGAGCTGGGACTCTGGACGTCACCATCACCTTCTAAGACAACCCAGAAGGTCCAGAAGCTAGAGGGTCACTTCCTAAAAATGTAGCTTAAAACGTGATGGGTAAGCCTGTGTCTTTGGACCAACGCATCTTTCTCTGTACTTTGTGACCAGGGTGTTTTTGACCTGTCATTTGAAACCAGCCCTCGGTGTGGGTCCGTGGGACATCCCCTCACGATCAGACTCCGCCTCTGCGTTTTGGCAGGAATGTCTCCGCGGCGATGTCATGTTCTTCTCGGTGCCCCCTCTCAGGAGGTACCGCTCGTCTGTCCCCAATCTCGGGGTGTGGACCGACTCCGCCCGCGTCAGATCGCATCTGCCAGGCTTCTCCACTGCACGGGGGACTAATGCCTGTTTGGAACTCACTAGCGAATGAGCAATATCTCGAGATTCCTCCGCGGGGGAGAGAGGTCGCACCTCCGCAAACACCCCCTCTCCCACCAGCCTTTCCCCGCGCCTCTGAGGCCTCCTTGTGGCTCCTCCCCGAGTCAATTATTCATGCGCTGTTTGCCAGGCGGAAGTCTTCTGACTCCACTGCTCCTCCCACATTCGGGAGTCGGCTTTCTCTCCCGTTTACACAGTCGCTTGCCTATGTAGATCACAAATGACTTATGTCATAAGTAAAGATGGCAATCCATGGCTCTGTCGCTGCTCGGACTGCTGCAGATTTCGCCAGTGGGGACCCCTGCGAGCTCTTTCTTGCCTTTTGACAGCTTCCTCGATCTTCCAACGCCTCCTTGTTTCTGGCACCACGAGACATCCCGGGCTCACCCGTGGCCCCAGCCCTGGAATCAGCCCTTTCCCCGGAAGCCTTGTCCCTTTGAGTGGAGAAGGGACTTTAGAGGCCACGGTCTGGGCACCGAGTGTGCCCACTGCTGCTGGGGCCTCGTGGTCTCCAGGCCCGTGTGGCAGACACGGCTAAGGAGCGCACACGCACTCACACTCGCACGCACACCTACCCACATCTCTCTCTCTGTAAAAAGCGTGCGGTCACCCAACACCTCAGCTGTAGCCCAGCGCCGCAGGCTCAGTCTGGCCTGCCTCCTCTCCGTTCCTATCGGAGCCTCCCTTCTCCTTCGGCGGAGAGCCAGCCCCCACCCGCAGGGCGCACTCCACGGCTCGGCTTCCCCCAGTGGTGGGCTCCAAACAGGTGCCTGCACGGCCAGTCCCTCCGCCCACCGAGAAGGAACGGGAAGGGCGGGTGGCACTTCTCTGTGGCCGCTGTAGCAAATGACCACAAACTGGACGGCCTGGGACAGCGGGAACGTGTTCTAGTGCAGTCTGGAAGCCAGGAGTCCAAACTGAAGACTTCGGCCCAACCTCCCACCGAGACGGAGGTGCAGGCAGACACACCGTGCCTCCTCGCACAACCAAAAGGAGGGCAGCACCAAATTTAAAAACAAAAAACAATCAGAACTGCCAGAATCAAACTGCATGGAAGTCCCACAACCAAGGAATTAAAGAAGAAACATTCATCCAGACTGGTGGGAGGGGCGGAGAGGACTCGGGGCAAGGCCGCGGCTGGAGGAGCGGGGGGGTCCCACATTTGTGTGTGGATAAACCGGGAGGAACAACTGGGGAGCGAGACAGGCCAAGCAACTCAGGGCCCCAGTGCAGGGGAAATAAAGCCTCAAACCCCTGACTGAGAACACCTGCAGAGGTTGCGCCAGCAGGAGAAACTCCCAGCCTCACAGGAGAGCGCACTGGAGAGACCCACGGGTCCTAGAATGCACACAAGTCCACCCACCCAGGAGCCAGCACCAGCAGGGCCCAATGTGCTTGTGGGAAGCGGGGGAAGTGACTGAAATCGGTGGGAGAGCTGAACCAGCTGCACTGTTCCCTCTCGGACCCCTCCCCCACAGGCAGCATCACAACCCAGCGAAATGGGTTGCCCCGTCCTGGTGATACCCAAGGCTCCGCCCCTTATTACATAACAGACCCACCGAGACAAAAAAAGGCCCAACCGAAAACAGATCAAAGCTCCAGAAAAAATACAACTAAGTGATGAAGAGATAGCCAACCTATCAAACCCACAGTTCAAAACACCGGTAATCAGGATGCTCGCAGAATTGGTTGAGCATGGCTGCAAAACAGAGGAAAGAGTGAAGGCTGTGAAAAGTGAAATAAAGGAAAATGCACAGGGAACCCACAGTGACGGGAAGGGAACTGGGACTCACATCAACGGTTTGGAGCAGAAGGAAGAAATAAACAGTCAACCGGAACAGAATGAAGAAACAAGAATTCAAAAAAATGAGGAGAGGCTTAGGAACCTCCAGGACAACTTTAAATGTCCCAACATCTGAATCATAGGGGTGTCAGAAGGAGAAGAGGAAGAGCAAGAAATTGAAAACTTATCTGAAAACATAATGAAGGAGAACTTCCCCAATCTGGCAAAGGAAATAGACATGCAAGTCCAGGAAGTTCAGAGAGTCCCAAAGAAGCTGGACCCAAGGAGGAACACACCAAGGGACATCATAACTACATTACCCAAGATTAAAAATAAGGAGAGAATTTTAGAAGCAGCAAAAGAAAAGGAGACAGTTACCTACAAAGGAGTGTCCATAAGACTGTCAGCTGATTTCTTAAAAGAGACCTTGCAGGCAAGAAGGGGCTGGAAAGAAGTATTCCAAGTCATGAAAGACAAGGACGTACATCCCAGATTGCTCTATCCAGCAAAGCTTTCATTTAGAATGCAAGGGCAGATAAAGTGCTTCTCAGACTAGGTCAAGTTAAAGGAGTTCATCATCATCCTCGTTATATGAAATGTTAAAGGGACTTATCTAAGAAAAAGAAAAAGATAAAAAACATGTGTAGTAAAATGACAACAAACTCACAACTATCAAAAACCAAACCTAAAAAAGCAAAACAAAAAACAAAAGCAAACTAAGCAAACAACTAGAACAGAAACAGAATCACAGAAATGGAGATCACATGGAGGGTTATCAGTGGGGAGAATGGGGGAAAAGGTACAGGGAATAAGAAGCATAGTTGGTGGGTACAAAATAGACAGGGGGAGGGTAAGAACAGCATAGGAAATGGAGAAGCCAAGGAACTTATATGTACAACCCATGGACATGAACTAAGGGTGGGGGTGGGGAGGCGGAATTCGGGCAGGAGGTGGGGTACAGGCCAGAGGGGAATAAAGGGGGGAAATGGGACAACTGTAATAGCATAATCAATACAATACATTTAAATATATATAAATTAAAAAAAAAGAGGTCGGCCCTGGCCAGCGTGGCTGGCTCAGTGGGTTGGGCGTCCTCCTCCAAAGGAAAGGTCACCGGTTCGAATCCCGGTCAGGGCACATTCCTGGGTGGTGGACCGGGTCTCTGGTCGGGATTCGTGAGAGAGGTAGCCAATTGATGTTTCTCTCCATCCCTGTCCTTCTCTCTAAGAACAAACAGACAAATAAAATGGCCTTAAAAACCTCAGGATGTCAGCAGGATTGGTCACTTCCTGGGCCTGGGAGGGCAGCTCTGTCTGTCCCTCCCTTTTCCGCCATCCGGTGGCTGCCGGCCACCCTGCTGTCCCTAAACTGGCGGCTGCGTCACTCCCGTCTCTGCCTCCATCGCCACACGGCCTCCTCTGCGTCTCCGCACAGTCTCCCTCTTGATAAGGGTACCAGCCGTCGGAAGGATTAGGGTCCTGGTTTGTGAGGCCGACTTCCTGTTCCATCCCTGTCACCAACATAACCACGGGCCGGTGAATTTCCTTTAACTCAATCACATCTGCCAAGTCCTTATTTCCAAACAAGGTCACGTTTGCAGGTATTGGGGGTTAGGACTCAGACCCATCTTTTGGGGGGACGCAACTCAGCCCACACAGATGGAACCTGCATTTGTTATAGAAACTCTGCTGCACCCCTGGCTGGGGGTCCCCACTCAGCAGCAGGGATGCCCCGGAACCACCGGGCACAGGGAGCAGCAGCTCTGGGGCCGGGCTGTGACCACCGGGCACGCTCGCCGCAGCACGCATGCGGGCGCCAGGGACAGGCGGTGTCAGCTCTCTGCCCCAAGCCGCCGGGCAGATGCTGGCTTGGAGACCCTCTGCCCTGCGGCCAGCCTGGAGCCCCGTGCCCCAAGAGGGAACCCCCGTCTTGGTTCTTCTGACCTCAGCGCAGCAGTGGCCCCGGGGCTCAGGTCTGGACGGGCCACCGAGGCGGGGGCAATGGCGGGCAGTGTGCTGGCCGAGGGGTCTGCTGCAGAGCTCTCACTCCCCACCCTGCCCCCCAGCATGCGAGCAGGAGCCTCCGTGGCTCAGCTTCCCACCCCGAGGCGGAGAGAGTGGACCCCAGACCCAGATCGACCTGGATCGGGGCAGCCACCCCTCCCCTCACTGACCGGTCTCTGCTGTGGCATCAGGACCATTTCGAAGCTTAAAAGAGCCCTGACCCAGTGACCACAAGCCCTGAGCACTAAGGTGTCGGCTGCTGGGGCCTGCTGAGGACGAGGGGGCCGCTCAGTGTCTGCTGAGCGCTGGGGGGGATGGGGTCCCAGAACTTGCTCTCACACGCAGGGGCGGGCGGGGATCCTGCTCAGGTGTTAGTGGCACGGGGCCAAGTCTGGCACCTGGAACTCAGGAGGGGGAGTCAGACGACGGGGAGACAGAGGATGGGGAGCCGCTTGCAGAGGGCCCTCTTTCTCGACAGATGGGGAAACTGAGGCCCGGAGAGAGCGCCCACACCTGCCAGTGTGGGCACCGGGACCGGCCCCAGGCTGCACCCGTGGCTGGGGAGGAAGGAGCTGGACGGGGCTCAGAGGCCCCAGGCCCCAGAGTGGACTGCATCTCCCAACTCCAGAGGCCCCGGGAAGGCCGGGAGCACAGCTCTGCTCACAGCCTCATTTGTTTGATGACTTTGTCATAACTTGAAAGGCCCTGGTTTATAACGCTAACTTCCTGTTCCAGTTCAGTTGCCAACATGACCGCAGGCAGGTTAATTGCATGTCCATCACCTCTCCGGGGCAGGGTGAGGGGAACCCCCTCCTGCCAGCCCCTCCGCCACAGCCCAGCTTCTGTGTGGGAGGGCCTGTGGGAGAGGTCCCCATCCCCCGCACCCCCACCCCTGCGTTAGCTCCTCGGGCCACACCCGCCCCACAAAGAGCCCTGCCGATGCTCCAAAGCTTCTGGAGAAGCGGCCCCATGGGGGGCGAGAGGAGAGGCCCCCTCGGTGCTTTCTGGAGAGAGGAAGAGTCTGGGCGACGTTCTCAGAGTCATTTGGCAGTCCCTCCCAGCAATTCTACTGCTGGGGGCCGCCCACAGTGGAGCGAGTGAGCCCCTGGGGGGCAGCCCCCTCCCCCTGCGTGGGGAGCAAGGAGGCTGGAAGACCACTGGAGCCCGGCCTGCCGCAGCCGGTGCCCACGGTGAGCCGGCCGGCGCAGGACGCTGGGCGGCTGTGCTCTGTGAACGGGGCCCTGTCCACACGTGGGAGCCCGTGCTGTCCCGGGGCAGGGAGCACCGTCCACTTCGTCCTCTCTCCCACCTTTTGGAATTTTGTAAAGTACCGCCTTATGTTCCGAGGATTTCCGTGACACACTTCCACGACCTCGGTGACTTAGAACCACAGGACTCTCACCGCTCCATTCTGGAGGCCAGAGGTCCTCAGCCTGGGGTGGGGGCGGGGGCAGTGGCGCGCTTTCCACAAAGGTTTCTGCAGAGGAATTCTTCCTGGGTCCCCTGGCTCCCGGCGGCCCCAGACGCCCCTCGGCCTGTGGCCGCATCAGCCCAATCTTCAGCTGTGCGCCCGAGTCTCAAGTCAAATCCCGCCCTGTCTTTCTCTTATTGTAAAAACACTGGGCCTTGGATTCTGGGCCCAACCTACATCCAGGATGACCTCATGTGGAAGACACAAATCAGAACCGGAGGGACCTGGGGACCCGGACACTACCCGGTCATGGAGTGCCTGGCTCTGAGGGGGACCGGCCCAGCTAGTGCCCTCGGCACCCAGCACCGGGCACCTGAGCACCCAGCTACCTCCTTCCCCGGGCCCAGGCCGCCCTGGCCGCCCCCGGGTCCTGGGTCCCACAGGGAGGAGGGGAAGAGGGTGGTGAGTGCCTGGCTTCTCCGGGCCCCACCCCCACCCTCCTGCAGCTGGGACACGGCAGCTGCTAGGTGACATCACCCATTGGGACTCAGGGGCTTTTCCTCTCGCCAGAGCAGCCAGCCCACCCCACCCATGTCCTGCCCTGCCCCCTCGTTCCGCTCCAGGGTGGGGTGATGGGCTGGGAGGCCCTCTCTGGGCTCACTTTCCCCGCCCACCAGACAGGCACTGGGAAAGTGGATGAGAGGGGTCCAGGGAAAGGGGCTTGCAGGGAGCTTGAGTCTCCCTGAGGGGTCACCTCTGCAGGTTCGGTGAGGACAGGGGACAACAAGGGGCATGCCTGGTGGCCCCCAACTTGGGCCTGGCAGAGCCCAGCCAGCCCTTCGCTGCCCCCAGGTACAGGGCGCCCTCGGACGGAGGCCAGCCCCGAACAGTCTCGCCTTCCTTCCTCCCCCCGACGCCCCCTGTGTTCCTACATCTCTCCTCCAGAGCAAGCCTCTCAGAGGCAGCCCCCGAGCTGAGGCCCAGGGCCCCCGAGAAGTACCTGGGGAACCCACGTGTGGACAGGGCGCTGGCCAGCGGCATCCAGGCGCAGGGGGGCAGCAGCCGGGCCGCTGGGGGACGGGGCTCAGCTGGCCGTGGAGGCTGGAGCCACGCAGGCCTCCTGAGCGGGACCTCGGGTCCCAGCGTGCAGGGTCGCCTGCTCACCTCCACCTGGGCCAGGCCAGCAGGGACCCTCCACCACGTCCACCGCCGCCCGACTCAGTGGATTGAACTGTGTCCCCCAACGATAGGCTGAGGTCCCAGCTGGGACTGTGGCCGCGCTGGGGACCGGAGTCTCTGCAAAAGCGACCAAGGTGAGGTCACACAGGAGGAGGGTGGGACACTTTCTGGACATGTTAACACAGGTTTTAAAAATTGATGAAAGTTGTAAAGATCAGAAAGAGGGAGGCAGAGAGCGACTTGCTGTACGGAGACAGAGACTGGGGTGAGGCAGCCACAGGCCCAGGGACAGCCAGGGTGGTCGCCACCACGGGAAGCCAGGAGGCCAGGGGCGGTTCTCCCGCAGACCCTCGGAAGGACCTGGCCCTGCCCGCACCTTGGTCTCCGGTCTCTCAGCTGCGGCAGTAACTTCCCACGGCCTAGGCCACGAGCTTCGCTGCCGCAGCCGCAGCCCCAGGACGCTGATCCTGGACTTGGGGTGGAGGGGCCCCGCGTGGCTTGCAGGAGGGCTGGCCGCAGTGAAGGAGGCGCCTGCGCACCACGGGTACATGCCAGGGCTCACGGGGCACCGGGGGGACGCATGGCCGCCAGCTCAGGGAGGGGACCCCAGAGTGTCTGCTGGGGGGGAGGAGAGGTCAGACCCGTGTGCTGGCACTTAGCCTACGAGGTGGGAGGGGAGACAGGGGCCTGTCCGGGTGGCCAGTGGCCTCCACTGTGCCAGACCCAAGAGTCAGAGTTCCGCCCTCTTCTTGGTTGACATAGGGGGTGACATCGGCCTGGAGGGACCTACCTTGTCCAAGCTTCAAGGACACACCCTGGCCTGGTGGCCCTCCTGCTGCTCTGCTCTGCCCTCCCTCCTGGGCTGTCCCCTCCCACCCTTGGGCTGACCTCATCCACACCTCTGCGTGCCAGCCAGGGCCCCGAGTCATTGCCGCAGTCTGCAAGCCAGCAGGAGGCTCTCATGCTCGGCTGACCTGGCCGCCTAACAAGCCCCTCACGCCAAGCAGAGGTGCACACTGGCCCCTAAGCCTCCCTCGGTGCCCCATCTCCGGGAAGGCCCCCAGGCCTCCGGGCTCAGGCCCAAGGCTACACAGTTATGCTTGGCTGCCGTGGCTCAGAAGTCATGAAAAATACAAGTGCACCCACGCCCCGTCCCCAGGCTGAGTGCTGCCATCTGACCTGCAGCCTCCTCCTCATGGCCACAGCTGTCCTTCCCACGCCCCAAGCCCTCCACTGGCTTCCCGTGCTACAGACGCAGAGCCAGCCTTCCCCGTGGCCTGCAGGACCTGGGGAACCAGCCACCATCTCCCCTGGCTTCTGCCTCATCTTCTCCATTCTGCTCCCCCTCCCCCGAAGGCCCACTGCCTCCTTTCCTCCCTGGAAGCCTCAGGGCCTTTGCACCTGCCAGTCCCTCAGCCCGAAACGCTCCCCTCCACACCCCTGCAGGCCTCGATCCCTCACCTCCTTCAGCACTTTGCTTGGATGCCGTCTAACCGCCCCGTCTACAACGGCAACCCCTCCAGCCCCCCGGGGGCCACACGCTCCCTTCGAGCGTGCCTTCGACGTGATGTACTTGCTTTATCTGTGACCTGCTCGTCGCCACTGCAATGTGAGCTCCGATGCCCAGCTCCACACACGTGACTGTGTGGCAGCTGGACGGGGTGTCCTCGTGAGACCAGGGCTGCTGTGCGAGCAGGTGGGCTGACCTTGGGGCGTCCGTTCCCTGGGAGCTGCTGCCCGCCCACGGGGTCCTGCGGGAGGCGCACTCCACCTTAGCACGAGGCCTGGGAGCTGCAGCCGGATCCCAGGTCTGGGGACCGCCTGCTGGCCTGGGGGGCTATTGGGCGTCTTCGCTCAGCCACCCCCTGCACAGAGAGAGGCCAGCTGAGTGGACACTTAGGGGCCCAGGAGTCCAAGATAAGTTTTCCCCCGACCCCACAGCCTCACCCCAGTGGATGGGCTTACTGAGAAGTGGGCAGGGGCTCTGGGTGACGGGCCCCTACATAGTCAGACAGACCAATGGCATGGGAGGGTCCCGAACCAGGCCCTTGCCCACCTCCTCAATCAAGTGACTTGTAACAAAGGCCACTGCGGCCACTACAGTGGGGAAAGGGCAGCCTTCTCATTGGGAGTGCTGTGTCACCTGGGTGTGGATGGGAAAGTGACCCTGGGTTCCTGCGGCCCCATACACCCAAGTTCACTAGGGATGGCCCGCTGCTCCCGAAGGCCCACCTGCCCGCTTCAGAAGTCCACCCAAGGCAGGTGCGCCTCCCCGCCGAGCGGAAGAGGAAGCGTAAGTAGAGTGGCAAAGGCGAAACGACAGAAGGCCACGGGACTGGTCACACGAGGCATCCGAAAGTCCCGTGCCTTGGGTGCGGGCGTGGATTCCGGGAGGGAGCAGCACCTCGCCCCCAGAGGGTCTCGGCCGCCGCGTTTGGTTCGTCTTCAGGAGTTCAACAATGAGTCGCTCGATGAAGGTTCTGGTTTCAAAAAAGAGAGCGGCGTGGTGATCAGCAAAGATTTCCACGTAGGACACAAGGAGAAAGACTGAGTGAAGACTGAGAATGCCTGGTCATCCCCGTGGCATTGGGAGAGACAAAAGGCCACGGGGCGGGACTCTGCTCACTCCGTATGTCTGTGCATCTTGTGACGTAGAGAGACCCCCCCACCGAAGCCTTGTGTCCAGAATACGTCAAGAGCTCCTGCAAATCCATTTTTAAAAAGACAAACCTGCCCTGGCTGGAGCGGCTCAGTGGATTGAGTGCTGGCCTGTGAACCAAAAGGTCACAGGTTCGAGTCCCAGCCGGGGCACATGCCTGGGTTGCAGGCCAGGTCCCCAGGTGGGGGTGTGCAAGAGGTAATCAATCGATGTAATCTCTTGCACAATGATGCTTCTCTCCCTCTCTCCCTCCTTTCCCCTCTCTCTAAAAAGTAAATAAATAAAATCTTAAAAAAATAAAAAGAAAAACAAGCCAACTTTTCAATGGGTAAAACACTTAAACGAGCACTTGCCGGACCAGAAGCCAATGCAAACGGCCACTATGCAGATGACATTCGGCTGCCTCACCAACCCAGGAAGTGAGACCGGGACCCAGGGACACCCCCTCACCGCGGACTACGAGGAAGGAGGCTAATGGTGTGACGCGCCAGTGAGCCTGGGGGCGGCCGGCCCCGCCCACGCCTGCGGTGGGCGGGCAGATGGTGGCCCCGCCTCCGAAACCATTGGCGATTTGTACCAATTCCTACGCCAGGCTTCACGTGGCGACTCCTCTCTAGGTAACTGCCCACGATGGTCAGCTTCGTGTCCGTGTGGCCTGGCCCCTCTTTGGGCCAATAGGATTCTGGGTGTGGGAGGGTGATTTGAGATGAAATCGACGTTCGAATCGGTAGGCCGAGTAAAGCAGGCTGCCTCCCCAGCGGGGGCGGGCCCTGGCCAGCCAGCGGAAGGCCAGGGTGGAAGGAACGGGCTGGCCCTGGGGAGTCGGGGGAGGCCCCCCTGTCGGTCCCTGGGGCGCGGGTCTGTTTTTTCCTGCTTATGACGCAAACGTCAGCCCTTCCTGGGACTCCAGCCTCAGCCACCTCCTTATAATACACTTCCCGGTGCTTTCTATGTGCACAATGCATAATACACAGTGTCAATAAACAGAGACTCTGTCACCGCTTTCCTCAGAGCCCTGGCTTGGTGTCCTGGGGCTGCTGTGCCCAAGGACCTGGTGTACACAGCACACGTCCTCACTCTCCGTCAACCAAAAGGTTGACACCAGGAGTCTGCAGGGCCCGCTCCCCCTGGAGGCTCTGAGGGAGGGCTCTGCCCCTTATCCTCTCCTGGCTTCCGGGGGCTGTGGCAATCCCTGGCGTCCCTTGGCTTGTGGCTGCATCACTCCGGTCTCGGTCTCCGTCATCACGTGGCCCTCCTGTGTGTCTAATCTCCTCTGTGTCCCTCTTAGGACATTTGTCATTGCACTCAGGGCCAACCCTAACCCTGGGGAATCTTGCCCCAATATTACGAACTAATTACACTGCAAAGAGCCTTTTTGTCCATAAGGTCACAGTCCTAGGACTTGGTGGACACATCTTTCCTGGGTGGGGAGGAGCCGTTCAGGAAGCCCAGACTGGAAGCGACCCCGACATCCGCCCCAGGCGAGCCACACACGAACATGGTAGTTCTTACTGGGCTCCCGCTGGAGGACGCGGTAGGAGAGAGGCAAAGCAGATGCACGCCCGGAAGTCGGGAGGTTGGCTCCCTGGTTGGGGGTGGGGGGGGGCTCTCGAAGACTAGAAGGCCCCAGGAGCACCCCAGGAGGACAAGGCGTGGGCTGGCTCCACCTGGTACCTGGCGCCCTCGGCCTTGGCCCCGGGCCCGTCCTGGGCAGGGCTCTGACAGTGAGCGCTCAGGAAATGAGTGCTCAGTCTCGGGCTGCACCACGGCTTTCGGGGCTGGAAGGACTGCTGGGTGCTGGCCGCATTTCTCCTGGACCCGGTGGGTCAAGGGACTAGAGCTGGGCATTGGGCCTGAGGGGGGGTGGGGGCAAATGGAGGCACCCCAGGGCCTACAACCCCTGGGGGGGCAGGGGGCCGGGGAGCCAGAAACCTTGCCAGAGCCAGGCTGTTCATTCCCAGGGCAACCGGGAGCGGGAGCGGGGTGCCTGGGGCCCCGACAGTGTTGCTGGGGGACATGGATCCCTAAGCCTGGAGATTTATTTGGGGTTAATGGGTATCTTTTTTCTCTGATTACAGACAACACATTTCTAAAGAGAAATTTGAGAAATATAGAAAAGTATAAACAGGAGAAAAAACCCAGGAGAGCTTCAGGACAGGCCTGGGCTGGGCCAGAGTCAGTGCAGCCCTGGGACTCTGGGGTCCCGGTCGTCCTCCCTGGCCCCTCGTCGCCCCACCTTTACACAGCTCACTCACAGGGAGGGCCCCACTTCCCATGCCAGCCCGCCAGCGCAATTCCAGCCCTCACCCGCCCTTCCCACCTCCACCTGCCCTTCCTGCCTGACCCCCACCCCAACTTGCTCGGGAGTCCCTGCAAGGTCCCCCAGCTTCCCCAGAGGGTCTGCAGGCTCTCTCCCTCTGCAGTCAGAGGGCCTTGTTCTCCTGTCGAGGATGAGGTCAGGGCGGCTGCTGGGCGCCCAGTGTGGGGCCTCCTTCTCCGGGCGACTGAGAACTCCCCAGAAGTCGGGCCCGTGCGGGAGCCAGGCCAGCACCGGGTGTCATCACACAGGGCTTCTGTTCCCAGCGCGGCCTTAGTGGGAAGGGGGCTCTGTGGGGAGGCCAAGGATGTCTCACAGTGACCTCCACTGCATCGCCCCACCTGGGACCGCCCCTCATTTCCCCCAATAGTCACAGCTGTGTACGTCTGGAATGAATTACATTCCCTAAGTCTGCTGCGGACCCTAGGGTTGACACTGACGTGTTTCCCTTCTTCTGCCTGCACTCCCCACCCCGACCCCAGGCACAGAGCTGGGGGAAGACTGTGCGTCCACTCCAGGGTTAACTGAGGCCAGAAAGCAGCCAGTCTTGCTCCGAAGCACCCCCAGCCCCAGGCGCTGATCCCTGGTCCCCTGGTCACCACGGGGGTGTGGATGCAGACAAAGCTGTGTTCATCCGGCCCTGGGTTTGATGATAGCAGCACAAGGACCCCATTCTCTGCTGTCCCCAGCTGCGCTGTTCCCTCCCCCAGCCATCCTGACATCCCGGGAGGCCACCCCCCCACCCCCAGGGCGCAGCCTCAGCTGCTGGGGCTGGGGGAAATTCACGAGGGGCCTCGCTGGGGAGCGGGTTCTCTCTGAATGGTGAGGACAGCTGCAAGCCAGCTCCTCGCGCCTTCTGTGGGAAGCTGCCTGCATTTTTACAACTGATTTTTGAACCTAAAAGTGGGGGTTCACATCCAGCCTGTTCAACGTGATCTTGTTGGTTTCAGCCCAGTATGACCTTCTGGAGTCTGGCTTCCAGATTCCTGCCATATATCAGCAGGCCTTCCCGGCTGCAGAGATGGCGACCTGCCTCCCGGGGCCTCCGTGCCGGTCACCGTGGTGGAGCCTGCCGAGGTGGCGTCCCCTGTGGGTGTTGTGGCCCAAAAGGCCCAACTGCGATCGTGAGGCCCACCTTTTCTGCTCTCATGGGAGTCAGCACAGGAGTCTGGGGGCTGTGGAGGGCCCACAGGACGGCTGATACGCGCCCTGGCTTTACAGACAGAACCGGGCGGCGCCTCGCCCCTGGGTGAGGCTGCAGGCAAGTTACTGACCGCCTGAGTCGAAGGTTGCTCAGCACTGAAATGGGCACGGTCCGCAGGACGTGTGTCCCAGGCCGTCCGGAGGGTTCAGTGCATGTCTAGGACGGCATCTGGCACCAGGTGCCCACGTGGTCACGGAGGCCGGACAGGTGGCCGGTGGTTTCTCCGGAAGCCTGGCCCTCAGCATCTCAGGCTGGGGCCCGAACCAGGGCCCTGTCCATTGCCCACCCCACCCCATCCCACCTGGCCTTCACTGCTGCCCTTCAGGGCTCCAGGGCAGCCAGGCTGGCTGGGGAGGGGTGCTCACTGTGAGCACCTGGGCTTTCTTTGTCCAAGCAGCCCCCGCTAGCGCTCCCTCATCCATTTTGTCTGAGAAGCGCCACCACCCCCACTTGTTGAAAGTCGGCTCCCAGGCCGACCCGTGTATCCCAGCACGACAACGTGTCTGGCCCAAGCCTGGAGGTCTCAGGGAGTGCGTGATGGTGGGGTGGGGGGCGTTGGGCAAGGGCCTCCTCCAGACCCGCAGGCAGGCATGGAAGGAGCTGCCGCGGAATTTCGTCCCGGAGTTGGAGGAGGGGGAGGGTGGAGAGCGTACCGCGCCAGGCAGGGCCGTTGCCCTGGCGCCCTGGGGGACATGACCTTCCCCGCGGCTCGGACAAAGGCCGGCTGGGCGGGCGGCGCCTTTAAGGACGCGGCGCGGCGGGGTCGGTGCCAGGAGGCGCCGAGCACGCCCCGGGGGAGCCCCGCACCGGCGGAGGAAAGCGGGCGCTCGCGGCCAGGGAAGCGCCGCCGGCAGCCCCCCAGGCGCGGCCCGCGTGCTCACTTGTTCTCTTTTCCCACTCGCTCGCGGAAGGGGTTGGGCGGCCGGGGTCCTCCCCGGAGCTCCCAGAGCAGGCTCCACACGGTGGGGGCGGGGAGCTCTGTGCTGATGGGGACCCGGTAGCTGGACAGACCCCGGGGTCCCGGGCCCTGCGAGCGAGTAGGACCGGGATGCTTGGCTCCCCGCTCCGCAGAGCCAGCCAGGGAGCGTGGAAAGAAGCCGAGATTCTGCCCGAAATGCGGCGGAGAGTAGGCGGGCTGCGGAGGGCGGGACGGGGGGCGAGGGTCGCGGTCCCTCCCCCAGGCCTCGGGCCAGGAGCAGGAATTCGGGAGAAAGCATCTGGCGCGGGGCTGGGAGCCACCAGCTCGCAGCGACCACTCTGCCCCCGTCCCCCAGCCCCTCCCCGCACACCGCGCAGAGCCGGCGTGGAGGAGAGATTAGAGTTCGCCCCTCTCTCATCAATTTTCTGTTTAATGTCACCGGGCCCCATTGTGGCAGAGGGAAGCACGTCACCCAGGCCATAAATTTGCGATTATGGCGCCTCCGGCCGCCTCCCTGTTCTAGGGCGCGGGGCGGACCCCGGCGCGCACGTCGGGACGGCCGCTCCCGGACACCCGCCGCCGGGACCGGAGCGGAGCCGCCGCGGAGCCGCCGTGCGGTAGGTGCTGCGCGCCGCTTCTCCCGACGCGGGTCCTGGGGGCGCGCCCCGCCGCCTGCCCTGCGGCTCAATTTCCAAAAGGCTTTTGTTTCTGGCTTGGATGTAGGGGCTTTGATAGTTCCCCACCCGCCTCAGGAGGCTGTTTGCATGGCAAATGCCTGCCATTAAAAAAATACAAATGCAAAGCAAACAAAATCAGTTCTGGAGAAAGAAAAGCCCCTGGTAGCGTCTGCGCGTCCCCGGGGGTGGGGGCGGGGGCGACAGGCCGCGGTCAGCCGAGCTGGCCTTTGCATACTGAAAGAGACCCGGGCCGAGCGCGGGCAAGTGACCCGGCCCAGTGGAATGTGCCCGAAAAGGCCCGGGAGGAAGTGGCCGTACAGCTGACCTCCCCTCCCCCAGTGCGCTCCCCTAGCCCGTGCTGGCTTGGGTCTTTGAAAGAGAGGTTTTTCTGGGGAGTCTCCCCTTGGGACATTTTCCTAGAACCCCCACCTGTGGGGAATTACCGCCTGCAGCCAGGACTGATGTGTCATGGACTGAGGTGTAATATGTATTTTTGCAGGTCAGGAAAAAGTGGGTCTGTTGAATGATTTTTAATTAAACCGTCGACTGTCCAATCAACACAGGAAGTGGTGACGGTGCCTAGGCCGGGCCAGAGTGGTGGCCCCCCAGCTGGGCCCCGCCAGCCCTGCCGCCTGCCGGGCCGCTCTGTGGGAATTTTGAAGGGAATAATTTATTTTTGGTCTGTATATGCTGCAGATAACCAGGCCAAGGACTCAACCCTTCCCCTACCCCTACCCGGGCCAAATAAAAGGGAGATGAGCGAGAGGGGCCTGGAGGGGCCCGGCCTGATGGCAACTCCGGCTGCTCCCCGAAGGCCAGCTGTGGAGGGAGCCTGGGCCTGGCCAGCAGAGGAGAAAGGCGGTAGGGCTGCAGGGCAGGGTGGCCCAGGAGAGGCCCCGAGGGGGCTCGAGGGGTGGGGAGGGGAGAGCCGGCCGCCACGTGCGTGGGGAGCAGGCCAGCAGCGGCGTCGCTGCAGGAGGAAGAGGGTCAGGTGTGCGGCCCAGGCCGGCGGTCTCGCTGCCAGAAGCCAGTGTGAATGGGCAGCGCCTGACCCTCTGGGGCCCTCTGCTGGGGCAGAGGTGGGAGGGGCCGTCCGTCCGGCAGGGCCGGGGCTTTTCCGAGTCTGGGAACTGGAGGAAATCCACGGGGAAGCTGGCCGCCAGGTTCCTGCCCGCCCCAGGGGCTGGCCCGAGGGGCAGGCGTGGCCCTCCGCCCCAAGCCCAGGGCCCTGCCCTCCTGCCGCCCGAGCTCTGTAACTGGTGCTCCAAGGAGAGGAACCGTGTTGGGCCTGCGGGGTGGGGGTGCGGCCTGCCAGGTCCCGGTCCCTGTCCTTTAGCTTCCCCTGGCCGGGCTGGCCTGCTGCGTGCAGCTTGTCCTGCAAGGCTGGGTCCCGTCACAGGAGACCCGACATCCAGCCCGCACCCCTTTCCCGGGGCCCTCCCCCGGCGAGAGAGCAGGCGGGGAAGCCCAGCCCGGAGGCCCAGCCAGACCTGCCCCGACAGAGACAGCGTAAACACACCCAAACACAGCCTTGGGAGCAGCCCCAGGCAGCTGCTTACTCGGCGCTTTCTCCGAAGAAGAGGCTGGCTGGTCGGCGGGGAGGCAGGTGCCCTTCCGCAAAGGGCAGGCAGCCCCGCTCGGGGGGGGGCGGGGGGGTGCCTGGAAGCATCCCTCGAAGACCCCCTCATCAGGCTCTACCAGGGCTTTTGTCCCCAAGCAGGGCAATTCCAGCCACTAAGCCACCCTTCCCCCATTCCCGGAGGCAGGGTCTGCACTCTGGGCAGGAAACCTAGTTTAGGTCACCCTCTGCAAGGAGACCCCCGCAGTGCATCCCTATCCCCAATGTATGCTTCAGAGGGTGCATCTAGAACCCCCAGACAGCCGGCCGCCCCTACCTCCTCATCCACCCAGACTGGGCAGCACCCTTGCAGTGGGGGAGAGGCAGGGTGGCGCTGCTGGTCCCTCCCAGACTTTTCCCCAGGCCCTGCCTTCCTCCACGGAGGCCGGGAACTGACCCAGGGGCTGGAGTGGGCAGGACAGCGGGGGCAGCCATGGGCATCTCCCCTGATGGGGGGACAGGGGTCTCAGGCATCCCCCCCCCAACCCCACTGCCTTATCCTCAACAATCCCACTGTCGCTGATAAAACGTCGAGAAGCCTGGCAAGGGGACACTCCTGCCTGGTTATGAAAATCGGCCCCGTTTGACCCAGATGGGTCTCCTGGTTGATAACCTCACACACCCAGCACCTGAGTTACACTTTTCCTGTGAGCACACTGAGTTATATTTAGCCTCAAATTATGGCTCTGTGTTTAACAAGCACCTTCCCTGAGCCATGGGGGCTGGGCAGCCTCCTGACCTGGTTGGAGGAACCAGCAACAACAGAATTAAAGACCCCTAGGAGGGAGTGGGCAGGAATGCTGTTCATCTGACTTCAAAGCCCCCCCC
>CM052545.1:101405967-101422259 GCA_028533065.1 Trachops cirrhosus
AACCCCCCCCCCCCCCCCCCCCCGGCCCTGTTGCCTTTTAAAACTTACAGCCACATCCCCAAGTCTTCTCAGAGCCCGTCTGGGGCCTGCAGGCCCCTCGATGGGGCCTGAGCTGGATCTTTCAGGGAGGGATTCAGACCAGTGCACAGGGCCTCAGCAACGCCGGGGAGGTGACCCAGGACCCTCCCAGCCTGGCCAGGCTCCTCCTGACCACACTGCTTCCTCTGTCAGGTGCTTCCCCAAGCCTGGGCCTCAGAGAGGCCCCTTCCCCTGCCCCCTAAGCCCTCTGGGCACGAACAGGCTATGACAAGAGGATTTCTTTTTGGTAGGGTGGGGCAGCACCTTCCCTTTGGGGGTCCCGAGATCTCCTTCCTCTTCCCCTCCAAAACAGCCCCCCCAGGCACAGATGCTAGGCAGCACCTGGGGTGGGTGGTCCAATTCTGACCTCCCCCCAACACACAGCCCTGACTCCTCCACTGCACCAGCCAAAGGCCTAGATGAAAGGAACCACTCCCGTATCTGGTGGCAAAAGGCCTCCTTCAGGGGGACTGGGTGGCACCCGGCTTTGCTTCCTGGAGGCTGAAGTGGTGCTGGGGGCCCAGCTCCTCCAGCCAGGGGCCAGGGTACTTCTGGGAAACTTCGTTTTGGTTTTTTCCCTCTTACTTGAGAGGAAGGATGCGAACTCCCAAGTCCTGCACCGTGCAGTGGGCAGCCACATTCCTGGTGGAGGTGGGGCAGGTTGCCTTCCAGCTGGGGGAGGGGAGGGGTGCTGTGGACCACTCCAGTCCCTTCCTGGGGCCTCCAGCCATCCCTCTCCCCCTCCTACACACCGTCCTCGCCCGCCGGGCAAGTGTAAACCCAAGATGCCTCGTCCTTCCAGACAGCCGGCACCTGGCCCTGGCCTCTGGATGGGGTCCCCTGCACCTCTGGGGGGAAAAATTGAGTCAATTTTGGTCAAGAAATCGTTTCTAATTTGCTCTTTGACTAATGGCCCAGGGAACAATGGAGAGACACCCAGACACACTGCCCGGTGCGGCTCCGCTGCTCTCTGGCCCAAGCGGGCGTTCATTTGGAGCGGTGACTAATTCACGATTTTATGTAACTCGCCTGACACCCCCACCCCCTTGTGTTAAAAATGATTATTTATTTCTGGATTTCAGACAGCGGGTGCAGGGACACCTAGATCTGCTGCCACTTTCAGGGCACGGCGTGTGGGCGAGGGCTGGGGGCTCGGGGTGGGGGAGAGGTTCAGAGGCAGCGGGCACCTGAACTGTGTGCAGAAAGGCGGGTTCTCGGGAGTGCTGGTGTGTGATGTGGAAGGGTGTACATACATGGGCTGTGCATGCATGTTTATGCATGCACATGCATGTGTGATGTGTGCGCACAAATGAGACTGCACACAAGCATTGTACACGTGCACGAGCATCATGTGCATGCCCAGGTAGGTGTCAAGGCACAGCTGGCTACAAGGGGCATCCTGTTATCTTGTCCCCAGGCCAGGGGACTAGCCCCGGGAGGGGTGTGTGAGGCTGTGGAAGGCCTGGGCTCCTGCAGGGCAGGGCAGGCTCTCTGGGGATTGGAGGACGCCCCTGGCTGCGCTCCAGGCCGGGGCCAGGCGTGTGGGCTGGCCTGAGGGGAGCCCATTGGTCTGCGAACCTGCAGACAATTGCAGAGACCCGGACGGACAGCCAGGCACAGCCCTGACCCACGTTATTATTGTCCCTCCTCTTGTCTTCTCTCTCTGCCTCTCCCTCCCCAGTGAAAGGAGAGTCTGCAGATCCCCACACCATGCTCCTCAAAAATTAAAAACATTTGTTAGCTCTGGACGGCGGGGAGAGTTAAAAAGGAAACCGGGGAGGTTTCCTCCGGGCTGATAGCGCGCCCAGCCAAACATGCCCCGGCCGGCCGAAGCCTGGTTCACGTCTTCCGAGGGGAACACGGGAGCTTATTTTGGTACCGCGGGAGCTGCCGAGCGGCCCTGTGCCCGCCCTGGGCAGCTGCCAGCCCCTGCCGCATCCAGCAGGCCCGTCTGCAGCTATTGCTGTAACAACTGTTTTGAAACAGTATTTTTTTTAAAGCCCACTAGATTTGTTTTAAATGACGCTGGGGGGGAGAAGTAGGAGGGAGCAGGGGGGCAGGGAGCTGCGCATGACCCAGGCGCACCCAAGGCCGCCAGGCCCACCCCAGGCAGGCAGCCTCTCTCAGGATGCTAGACAGAAGGGGCAGGGGACAAGAGGGGTTCTGCAAGCCCGTTCTCGCTCCCTAAATCTGCAATCTGGCAATGGCGAGCAGCTAGAACCAGAGTCAGCCTGTGGGGGGAGGAAGGCCCTGACCCCCAGCTGTCCTAGCTGCTCCATCTCCAGCTTCTGGGGTGGGGCCTATCAGTCATTCTCCAGGGCCCCCAGACAAACTTCTGCGTGTGGCGTGGGTTTGGGGTACTCGGTGAGGGGCTTACCCGATGGCACCCCCACCTCCCCAACACACGCGCCAGTGGAAAGTGGGGGCTGGAGAGGCTGGAGGACCCTGCCCCTCCCCCACCGGACGGCCTGGGCTGGCGCTCCTATCCAGCTTCGGGGCCGGCTAGGTCTCCGCGACGCGTGCTCGGGTTGCTCAGAGCAACTCCAGGGACCGCGCAGGTCGCTCAGGTGTTATCTCTCTTGGATAGAGAACTTTTCTCTTATAATCTTTTCTTATATTAAAACATTTTCAAATGGAACTTTAAAACTTAAAAAAAAAATAGGGTTTCTAGGCCGGAAAACAAGCGCATCGAAGAACTCCGCTTCCAAAGGAGAGTAGGAAACGGCTGTCAGCGAGAGCGCCCTGACTGGGGCCGGGCTCCGGGAAACTGGCGGGCCCCCGGAGCCCGGGAGGCAGCGTGAGCCCGCGCACTGTGGGACGGCGCGGCGAGCGGCTCCCGGCCAGAGCTCAGGCGCCGCCAGGCCCTGCGCGCGTATTGCAGCGGAGGCCGGGCCTCCCACGCCTCCGCGGGCGCAGTTTCTCAGGAGCCGGGCCGGGCTTAGGCTGGCCTCCGTGTGCGTGCGAAGCGGGCCAGTCCGCGAGTAGCCGCGGGATCGGAACCCAGAGGAATCCAGTCTCCAGCACTCACACACCCGGGCCACCACTGGGACTTCACTCTCCGGAAACCACGGCCGGAGCCCGGTGATCCGCGTCAGCACTCCCGCCCCGGCGGCCGCGCCCAGCCCGCGCAGCCGCCCCCCAACTTCCCGCCCCCACCCAAACCCGGTCCGCACCCAGGACCTAATTCAATCGTCCCAGGCCTAATGAATAGCCGCGCGCTAATCGGATCTCCGGGCGCTTTATGGATTTATGTGTACAGACTCTCCTCCCGCGCCGCCGCGCCCGGCTTGGGGTCACTTCAGAAGGCGCCGCGCTCGGACTGGCCTGGGGCTCCAGCCGCGCAGGGGCGTTATCCCCGCCGCCGGGTCGGGGCGTCGCCGGAGCCGGGACTCCAGCCTAGAGTCCTGTCCTGCGCCCCGGCCCCGGTCCGCGGAGCCCCAGCGCTTACCTGCCAGCCCCGGGCTCTCCGGAGCTGCCCTGCAGGCCGCACTGCCCCAAGCGGGCGTCCAACCCGGAGCCCCTACCAGCGGCCCGATCCCCCACCCCAGGTCAGAGATGGCCGCGGGCGAAGGCCGGCCGGGGCTGAGCGCCCGCTTCCCCTTTCTCTCCGGATTCCTTTGATCCGCGGGCTCTCCGCGGCACCTCGGCTCCAGGGGCTGCTAGGGTCGGCCCGCGGGGGTCCTGGAAACGGTCCCTAGCTTATCTCCTTTCATCAAGCGGCCTTGGGCCTCCTTGAAACCGCGGAGCCAGTAATTGCTTTTTTCAGGAGGCCCTGTGCCGACTGGACAACAGCCAATCAGCGCCTTGTTTACACTCGGTGATTGACAGCCTGGTGGCGGAATGCCAACCAATCCCAGAGGTCCCGTGGGAGCGGGCGGGGGAGCAGGATAGGAAGAAGACAACAGAAAAAAAAAAAAAACCCTGGCTTAACCCCTTCGCGTCCCTATCGGAATGAGTCAGTGGAGTATTTTTAAGGAGTGTGCCTGCGTTGGTTGGCATCTAGTTTAAATATCATTTTTTTTCTGTCCCCCAGAGGGGGAGGCAGAGACTCAAGTGAAGACAGAGGAGTAAAAATAATGTATCCATCGCCACTCAGATATCCCTTTGACTCCCTAGAACAAGTAGCATTTTGTTGGGAAGCCAAATTCTAAAAGAAATATTTATTTAGAGAATATTTTTAAAAGTGGTTTTTATCTGCTTGCGATGCAGATACTTTGTTCAGTGGCTCTTTTTCATTGGGGCGAGAATTTAGCGCATCTTCCGGAGAGAGGCACTGAGAAATACCACGCGTGGTTTTCGCTCCGTGCGTATCAAGGTGGGCATTTTTTAAAAACCTAGTTGCAGGCGAAAAAAAGGACAATCTTTTTCTTGGCCATAAATCGCTGATTTCTATTTTGATCTGTGCTCAGCTGCAAAGCGTAACCGAGAAAGATAAGAACTGAGGGGCCGCAAATAGGTGACCAGGGACGCAGGACTCTCTCCTTGGGGTCTAATCGATTCCTGGGACAGGGGGAAGGGTAGACCAGGTAGGTGACTCGGCAGCCTGTGCTTCCCAGGCCGCGGGCACGCGGGTATTTCCAAGCTCTGTCCAAGCAGGCGGAGGCCTCAGTGGTAGGAAGGCCAGGCAACCCGAGGAAGCCACTGTGCTTGGAACTGGGGCCTACATGTGCCCTCATTCAGCCACCTGCCAGACAGATCCCAGGTATTTTTAAAAAAACAAAAAACACCATCTGCTTTAAGGGATGTTGAAGTTTCTTCTGCTGTGCTCTGTACACCAGAAGCCAAACGTTAGACCTACTGGACTAAATTTTTAAATAAATAAATAAATAAATAAATAAATAAATAAATAAATAAATAAATAAATAAATCCCCTTCGGCGCGGACACGCGCTCCCACTCGCCCCTGCTCCCTCTCCCGCCCTGCACCACCACATTCCCATTCAGCAGCTACGATCTGCGCAGAGAAGCTGCGCAGTCGCCGGGCTTGAATTAAGCGCCATCGGGCTCGGTAGTAGCCCTGCTGCTCCCTGATTGGCAGCTCCCTGGCCCGGCGCCAGCCTATTGGGAGGCCTGTTTACGCGGAATGAGTGGCACGAGCTCCCAGCCGCGGAGGGACGCGCGGCCAATCAGCGCTCTGGCTGCTCGGGTCTGAGTGGCACGAGCTTATTAGTATGCAGGGCCTGTGGCTCGCCGCGCCGGGCTGCAGGTTTGAGAGCCGCTCTGGATGGGCTCGCTAGAGTCGTTGTTGTGGAAGCGGTGCATTTACAGTGCAACAGTCAGCACATTGAAAATACCAATAGGAATACAAAACAAAGTCACATTTACTGGTTTAATTGTATTGCATTCAATTGTATCCAGGAAACAGCCTCCAGTAAGTAACTGAAATTGCTTTCATTTTTTGTTTTTGTATTTTTGTTATTATTTTATTTTTTATTTTGGTTTTGGGGATTTACATTTTTAAGCAAGAGAAAATCAGGATTGTGATGTTGAGAAATATATATCTTCCCTTTTAAAAAATCCGTTATAATGTCGAGCAGGTTTTTTTTAAGATGGACAATATGTAAGAGCGATTTTTTTCCTCTGAAAAATCTTATCGATCGGTTTAAAATACCCCCCCCCCATTGCGTCCTTGCTTTGCTCTGAGCGCTTGTTGTCTCGATCGACATACAGCATTAAAAATAAATAATCGAGACAAGACAGGGACCGTCAGGCTGCGTCCCGCGCGAACCGCGCGGGCGGCTGCGGGCTGACAGTCTGCAAGGTCCCGGACGCCGCCGGCGCGTGAGGGCTCCGGTGGCACCACCAACGAACCCCGATTGTTTGCCACCCCCACCCTGCTCCCCTCCCCGAAGCAGTCTGGGTCGGCCCCGCCCGGTCGCTCCGCGGTGCGGGAAATCAGCCGGCTCCTGGTGGCCCAGGCGGCCCCAGCAGCTGACCAGAGGGGGCTTTACGGCCGGGTGCGGGGCGAGGATGGATAATGGCGAGTTTTTCGGGTTTCGATTTCCAGAGCCTAATCCACTTCAAAATATTTTTTCGGGGAGGGGGATGATGATGGAGGAGGGGGCTGAGTGAAGCCAGCGCAGCGGGGCGTTTTCGCCGCGCGCGTTCCGGGCAGCGTGCGGGGCTCGAGCCACGGCCCGCAAGGCGCGGTCTGCCGGCGGGTGCACCCGGGGTGCGCGAGGATACGGCGCGAGCCCAGCCCTGGATCTTCTTTCGGGAAGTGTATGTGGGGGGCGGCCTTTTCGCAGAGAGCGGGTTCTTCGGCGGCGCCAGAGCAGCCGGCCTCCGGTGTGCGCCTAGCCCCCAGCCCAGCCTGCAGGCCCCACGGCACCCGAGCGCCCGGAGACGGCTCCAGGGGAGTGGGAACGAAAGAAGTCCTCGTCCTCGGCGGGAGGCCGAAGCGAGGGCGGGTTTTCAGGCGCATAAGTTAAAATCAAAGCAGACCTAAGGGATCCCACATCCTGGAGTGCGCGAGCCACGCGAAGAAGGAACGGTCGGCTCCAGGACCGCGCCCCGCTACCCCAGGGAAGAGCTCGGGCTTCGAGATTCGGTTCCTTACGAAAATGCCCTTGTCAGCGATTCTTTGGCAGGCGCGGGCCCCCTGTCCGCCACCGCTTGCGGTCTGTTTCCTGCCTTAGATCGGCCCAACCCGGAGTTGCGTCGTTGTCCTTTACTACCGCCTCGTGGGGGTGGGGGGGCGCTCGGAGCCCTGGGACCCGCGGGTGGCAGCGTCTGGACTCCCGGGCTCCGGGCCCAGGCTTCTGCGCCCTCACGCCCCGGTCCCGGCTCCCGGTCCTGCTTGGGTTCCGCAGGCCTCGGAAGCCGCGTGCTGGCGCACTGAGAGGCGCGGCGCGGCCTCTCCCTGGGAGCGCAGGACACAAAGAAAAGCCCCCTCCAACCTAGTGAGAATTGCAGGGGCACAGACGGACCACAATAATACATTCCTAGTTTGCGTAAAGCCCAGACAGGCTGGCGAGGAGGGGTCAGTGCAGCCTGCGATCCGCCCGCGGGAGCTGGAAGTTAAAATTGCTGCTGGCAGCCGAGCCCGCGTCCCGAGAATCGGAGCAGCTCGCGCTTTCTGGACAACTTTTAAATTTCTTATTGGGAACAAGAAACCTCACAAAACAAAAGCGTAGTGCACACGACCCCTATGCGTGCAGCCCCCGGTCCTCGGCGTCTTTGAAGCCGCAGGCTCCGGACTCCCTCCCCTCCTTCTTTCTCTTTGTCCCGCCCCGCGTACCTCGGTTCCCGCCTCGCTGCGGCCCTGGCGGCCTGGAGCTCGCAGTGCAGGCCCAGGCGGCGGCGAGCCGAGTTATTTGTTAGACCCGGGAGAGAGCGGGCGATCCCAGAGGGGAGCGAGCCCCAAACCCCTTTGTGTGAAGTTCAGAGACAAAGAGAACGCTGTGTAGGGCCCGGCTCATTTATTTACAGTGTAAAAGCTCTCCGAATAAATATGAAAAAAGCTTATCAGCTGAGCAAATATGTATTCACTTAATACATTATGTTTTTGGTTACAGATTAAATCAAACACGGAATCGTCTGTTAATCAGACGTTGTAGAATCCATAGCATTAAATATTGCAATTTAAAATGGTATCCACGAAATGGAAAACATCTTAATCGCTTTGTTGTCACGGTCGGTGGGAAAAAAAAAAGATTTTCTGCAAAGTTCACAATTAGGACTCTTACGCCTATCCACTCCCTTTTGTTGGAAGTGATAGGAAACAAAACAATGAAGATCTGGGAAATGAGAAGTACGCAGAATTAGAGAGGCCCACGCTGGCACGCAGTCATCCAGTTTGTGTCCCTTGCTCCGCACTCAAGCGTCTGAAATTGTCCAGTTTAGCCTCGGAGTGGACTCTCCGCTTTGGGAGGGGGTGGAAGAGAAGGGAGGTGGGGGCATTTTTATGAGGCCCTACCGGGAGGTGGAGGTGAAAGACGGAAGTTGGGGGTCTGCTGGGACGTGGGTGACGGCGAAGGTTGTGCTGAGCCTGGCCGAGCCCCCGAGGGCCGAGCTGGGCGCCACAGACCCCGTGACTCCCGGCGCCTGGCCGCGTGGAGACGGGCGCCACTCCGCAACCCAGGCAGGCACTGAAGGGAGAAACCCCGTGGCTGATTTGGGTGTTTGGGGGAGAGAGAACAATTTCTGATGCTCAGAATATCGCCCCACCACCGCCTAAAGCCCCCAATCCTCAGAGGTTGATCCTGGGCGAATTTGATTGGGGGGTGGGGTGATTGTTCCAGCCTTGCTAGGCAGCTCCGGGGGGAAAGCAGGCCGGGCATTGCGGCGCGGCGGCCTAGGTGACTCCAGCGGCAGGCGCAAACGCCAGGAGCTCGGGGGAGCTAGCCCAGGGTCCTTCATGGCCGGGTGCTGCAGAATGGGGGTCTGGTCCCGTTGGAGTTGGGGGGACGGTGTGTTCAAAAGAATGGACTGAAAAACGCATGGGGGGATGGGAAAGGGGCGAAACCGAAGGTTATAAAAAAAACTCTTGAGTTACAATCAATAAAATTACTCGCTTAATTAGCATGGTTATTCGGTTATGCGGAATGCAGTAAAAGCTGGACCTCGCAATGAGGGGAGAGGAAAAAAGAGCGGTGGACCCCAGTCCCTTCCACCAAGACACCTCTGGGCAGCGGGGGAGGGGAGAGGGTGTGCGTGCGAGTGAGTTTTTGTGTGTGTGTGCGCGTGTGTGCGCGCGTGATGGCTTCGCAGATTTGGGATTTTATCACCCCGCGGAGCCAGCAGCCTTTCGCCACGGCGCCCTCGCCGCAGGGACCCCCGGGGAGGCGAAGGGGAAGAGGCGAGCGGTGCTCTGGATTCCCCCCATCTGCTCCGGGTAGAGCGTGGTCAGGACGGTGCGTGTGCGCGCAGGGACCGGGGTGGCGGGTCGCCGGGCTCGTGAGCGTGCAGCGGAGAGACGCACGGAGTGCTCGGGCCTGGACGTGGGGCTTGGCCCGGGCTGGAGCCTCCGGGAGGGGGGAGACGGGCGGGGGGGGGGGAGACGGGCGGGGCGGGGACCCCCGGGGGAGTCGAGCCCCCGAGTCACCGAGTTTCTTCTGCTTGCCTCTGCAGACTATGGATCCGCACGGCGGCCGCCGGTTCCGTGCGCGGCCGCCTGCCGAGGAGCCCAGTCCACCGGCGTGCTGACCGGTCCCATCGCCGCCGCCGCCGGTGACCCGGACGCCACCTACTCCGCGCCGCCGGCGCGTCGCCCGCGCGCCAAGCCACCCCCGGGCCCCGGCCGCGCTGCTCCCGGGAGGTGGCGGCGGGCCGGGGCCGGGGCCAGGGCCCGGCATGGATGGCCGCGACTTCGCGCCGCCGCCGCATCTGCTGTCGGAGCGCGGGAGCCTGGGCCACCGAAGCGCCGCGGCCGCCGCTCGCCTGGCCCCGGCTGGGCCCGCCGCGCAGCCCGGGGCACACTTCCAGCCCGGAAAGTACTTCCCGTCGCCGCTGCCCATGGCTTCGCACACAGGTCAGTGCCTGCCGGGCAGGCGCGGGAGAGGAGGCCCTGCGGGGGGTGGACACGGTCGGGGGTCGAATAGGCGCACGCCCCTCCTCTCCTCCAAGCATTTGCGAAGAAGCCTTTGGTTTCATTTCCCTGCTCTGGCACTGGTGGCTGCCCGAGCGCGGAGCGCTTCCCCGGCGACTCTGGAGACGGAGCAGAGCGGTTTAGAGCGGCCTTCCCGGGGGTCCCCCGGAGTCTCCGAGGGGCAGCCCCAGAGCTAGCTAAAAACGAAGCCTTTACCCTCCTGCCACGCTCCCCCACCCCTTTCTGCAGAACTGAATTCCGCGGAAACCACATTTCTGCATTCTGCATTCACATCCTTAAGACATTCCGGGGCTGGGACAACGAGGCACTTTCTGTGGGGAACAAAACGGCTGTTGTGACTTGGGCGGGGGGCGCGGGGCGCGCTGCGGCCTCGCGGATTAGGGCGGTGTGCTCGGGGTAAGCGTTACTAGGGACTGCTGGTGTCAGACGAGCAAATCCTGTTTCTATATAAAGCCTTGAAGTGTCAGGGCGAGAATGGGTTTGCAGGGGATGCTTTTGCTTTAACAAGTGCCTCTGGTATCCTGCTAAAGCCGGGCACCGCGTGGCCAGTGCGCTGCCCGGGGGCGCGCAGCACCGGCGGCTCGGCTGGGGGAGCCGCGGCCGCGGCAAGATTTCGGTGCAGGCGAGTTGCGGAATCAGTTTGCTCTAAGAGGAGAGAGCGGGCCGCTCCTCGCTCCAGTCCTCTCGGAACCCCTCCCCAAGAGGGTGGGTCCATGGCGGAGCTGACCCGGGCCTCCGGAGCAGTCCTCCTCCGGGGTGGCGTTGATTTTACGGTTGAGCTAGGACAGAGGAGGAGCGGGCCAGGGGCGGGGAGGAAAGGGCAGCTCCCTCTCCGGGCTCCCGGAGGTCACTGGCCAGCCCCACGAGTTTGCAGGGCGCCGCATGGGGACCCCATGGTCGCCCTGGAAGGTTGGCTTGCCTTTGGTTACAGTTTGTTTTAAACATCAGAAATGTTTGCCCCTTTTTGTTGTTGTTAATTTGGCAGTAACAGTTATTATTGCTAGCTTGATGAACTGTGAATACTAATAAAATTATATCTGCTTTAATGGGATTACAATTAGTGTGTGAATTAAAACGGATGGCAGAGTCGGGCTAGAAGGGAAAATGTCAGAAGGAAAGGCGGTCAGAGAGGAAAACAAGAATTTCCTAAAACGAGAAAATAGGCGACCTTGCTTAATGACCGGTGGGGTTTTGGCATCGACCGCGTGAGGAGATTCAAAAAGTTGGCGGGGAGCAGAGGGGTCAGCCTCCGGCCGGCCGCGGGGTTCACGCACCAGGGTGAGCGGGCCTCCGAAAGGCTGCCCTTCCTTCCTGTGCCTGCTCTTCCTCTTTTTCTCCCTTTCCTCTTCCTCCTCTAGACTCAGGACTCCAAAGAGAAAAAGTACTCACCAGGGCAGCTGGTGGTTTAAACGTATCTGTTCTGGCTCTCCCCGTGGCGGTATCTCTCCTTCCCCTGCCTCGGAGGTGCTGCCCACCCAGCTCAGCCCACACTAGGGGGCTGTGGGTGGGGGCTCCTGGCCACTGCAGGGACAGAGCCACAGCTTCCCTCCCAGCCCCTTCTGCGGGAGGCCGGTGGGAAGGCCGAGCCTGCAGGCTGGGGGGTGGGGAGGGAGCGGCTGCATCCCCGCCCCCACTCCTGCCCTCTAGCCTGGCAGGTACCGGCGCCTGAAAGCAAGGGTCTGAAAGGCCCTTGACCCCCAGGCTTTCCCGGTAGTGCACAGGCACGCGGAGGCCATCCCCTGGGGAGGCTCGGCCAGACCGGAGTCCCCCTCCCTGTTCACCAGTCCCCATAGCCTGGCCTGGTCCCGGTCAGCCTCCATGTCCCCTCTGGGCCCCTGTTTCTGTGCAGGCACCGTCGAGTCAGGTGGGGACATGGTGCAGGGGCCCAGACCATTGTCTTGCTCACTGCAAGTTTGACCACGTGGTTTTGGAGCGTGGGCCGTGGAGGGCTCGGAGAAATCGGGCGGGTGCTGCCTGGTCTGTGTCCTTGGCCCAGACCCTCCCTACCACCTTCCCCTCACGCAGGGGGCTCTGGAGGGCGCTGGAGGTCTCGAGGGTGCCCCCCGAGGGGGGCTGGAGGGCCACGCGTCCCCTGCTCCTGGAGGCCGTTCCTACCCCCTGGGGGACCTGAGAGACCTATTGTGCTTGGAGATGTCCAACCCATTTGCGATGGGAAGGCTGGCCACGCGGGCGTCCAGTCAGAAACATCTGCCACTGAAACAGACTTTCGAAATGAGCGAAAGCCAGAATGCTGTATGGGTTTCTAAAATTTAGCTACATCATTAAAAAAAGAAGAAGAAATTGTACCCCCATCACTTTGCTTTGGTTTGTATCTATACATGATCTAGTCTAGAAAGGAAAAAAGTATAATTAAGTTAAAAATCGTCCTTACATTTGGTGTGCGGGTTTCCAAATGGCCAGTTTGGGGGGGGCTTTCTTCCCCTCCCTGTGGATGGCCTCCCCGGGGCTGCAGGCCACGACGCCTCGGCCGGCCCCTCCCTGCTCCGGCTGCTCCCTGCGGGGAGAGCTGCTCAGGGCCCCCTCCGGTTGGCCCAGCTGGAGCAGGGGAGCAGGGTCCAACCCCGGAGACCGAGCGCTGGGCTTCCGAGGACTTCTCGCCCCTGGCACATTCTCCCGGGCTGGGCCAAGGGCCGTCGTCCCTCCCCGCCGCCCCTCCGTTCCGCCTCGTCCCCACCCAGTGCCTTTCCCAAGGTCAGCTGGAGGGACCCCGATGGGACGTCGGGCTAAAAATGAAAGTGCCCGGGCTGCAGAGCTTTCTGGGGAAGGGCTGTTCCAGTAACCTTGCCACCGAAAGGTGCAATTAAAATGTTTGGAGTCGTTCTTCTCAGTGCAGTGTTAGATTTTGTCTCTAATACAGATGGTCCGGAGGCAAAGCTGTGAAATCTAAGGGGAAAAAAAGGAAAATCAACAGCGCACCCACCCAAGGTTTTCCACCAGCAGCGCTGCCTGGAGCGAGTGGGGGGCACGCCTCTCCCGAGCGCGTTGAGTGCGGAGGCAGCCCGGCCAGGGGAGAAGCCCAGCGGCTCCCCCACCCAGGGCCACTTCCTAGCCTCCACCCTTCTCTGTGCGCCCCCCGCAGGGGGCGAGCCTCCGAGAACCACCGGGTCTCCCCGGAGGAAGGCACCGGGAAGGTGGAGGGGCCACCCCAGCCTGGTGTCAGCGTTCTGGCCGTGGGTTGGGTTCTCCTCTCCGCCCCTTCCCCTGTCTCCTTTGGGGTGTGAATGGCCCAGCCTTCAGCCAGGCGCCCCGGGCCGGGGGTGTCGGAGTAAACAGGGTAGCCAGGGAGGCCGGGCCCCGCCGGTGGGCGACTGCTTCGGACCTGTTCCCTCCCCACGTGCTTCGGACCCGCCAATCTCAGAAAGAAAAGCGCAGGAGAGGGAAAAAAGATAATTCCCTAGTGTGAAAAGACCCCATCAAAGGTTTCCCCTCCTTCCCATGTGATATTTTTTTGTAAAGGAAAAAAAAATACATTTTCGTAAATACCTCATTAACTGGGTGACGCGATGGAGTGTTTCTGCAACAGTTACCAACATTAAGTAGGTGTGAACAGAGTTACTTTCCCAAGCCTCTACCCATCCTGCTCCGTCAGCGACAGAACCAGACTTCAAAGCCACTGCCAGCGCCCAGCCCGGGAAGCCAGCCGATCCTGGGCCCGCCCCACCAAAGCCGCTTTGGGAAGGTGGCTTTTCTCTCCGTGGGCCCCGGGCTGCCCCCACGTCTGATCGTGCCTATGAGGATTTTCCTACAGGAACATCCCGGTCACGTGAGAAAGCAGGCAGAGTAGCCAGCGAGGCAGGGAGTGGCCCTGTGCAGATAGCTCCCTGCCCCTGGGAAGCACCGCACCCCCAGACGCTCCCCGGTTATTCTTAGAAGTCTCCCTCGTCGGCTGCGAGACAGGGTTCAGCAGCCCGCACAGACAGGACACAACACACAGGAGGCTGTTAGCATAACATGGATGAGGCTAAAAATACCCCTCCGAAACACACATAAAAAAGCCAAATCCAACAACAGAACGAGCTAAAAATATTCTAGGCTTTGGCAAAGAGCGCGGAGTTAAATAAATTATACAAGAGCCATTCATGGGAGCAAGTTGACTTTCTCTCTTACGGGAACTTGGTTCAAGCTAATAAAAATAATAATTTACTAGCCACTGAGCTTTGCATGAGTTTAAATTTAATTGGTGGGGCTTCTGGCGTTTGTCACTTCTTGGCGATTAGTGGGCTTGCCCTGGCCTGGGGTGGGGTGGGGAGGCGGTCCCCGAGTCAAGGGTCCCTACAGTCATGGGCTGTGGCCCCCCTCCTCCCCAGGACCAGGGTCTGGGTGCCCGGGCGGGAGGAGGGGGGCTGCGGGGGGTGGGCAAGGACAGGCAAGACGTGGTTATTTTAATTTGATAAATGATCATACACCTTTAAGAGTGTGTTTTAACAATCAAGATACACTCCAGCAAGTTGAGAGGATGGTCGCCGTCAACTTACAAGTCATCAGAGCAGGCTGTGAGCATAAATAATGTGGCGAGCCCAGGATGTGCCACAGCCTCTCCAGAGCCCGCAGGTCACGCCTCTGTCCCTGGTGGGCGCTTCTCTTTCTTGGTGTCTGGGGGCAGCAGCCGGGACAGGAGTAGGCACAGGGGCGGGGATGGGTGGCACTTTGGCCTGGGTCTCCCCACCAAAATAAGAGCCCCGGGCGGCTTGCTCAGAAAAGCCGCTGCGGGTGGGATCTGAGGCTGGACTCTCAGCGTTGGCTGGCTGGCGTCCTTCGGGGCAGCACATGTCTAAGTTCAGCCATTTCCCAGGAATGTTAAATGTCCACCCTGGGATTAGGGTCAGGGTGAGCCCCTCGCTCTCTGGTCTTCCTCCTCGCTTCTTATCTGAAGGCCCTCCTAACTCCCAAAGGACTACACTTCCCAGAATGCCCTGGTCTAGCTCCAAGGTCTGAGCCTGGGACCAGCCCTGAGCTGGGAATTCCCAAGCACAGATGGAGGTCAGCCAGGGCCCCTGGGAAGGAGGCTTTCCGGCAGGCGGGGCAGCGGAAGGGGCCTTGGTGGCCGCCCCCCAGCGCCCCTTTGCCCTTCCTCCCGGAAGAGGCCTCCGGGCCCTGCCTGGCTCCCTCCCTACCATAAATATCAGAATAGGGGCGCCCCCGCCCCCAGAGGAGACCCGTGTGGCGGCTGCCTTGTCTGGCACGGCCAGAGTCTGGGGGCCCAGCACACCCGCTGATCTCAGCCCAGCAAAGTGCCCTCCTTCAGGGCCGCCTCCTCAGAGAGCCCTGGGCACCCCCTCCAGGGGCCAGGGTGGAGGGGCTGCGGGACTGTGCTGGGCAGCATCAGGGCTGGTGTGTCCGTCTGGGCGTCCCACGAGAAAAACCCTGCACAGCCTTTGGGGGACCCTCCCCAGTCTCACATCCTCCCCAGCAGTGGCGTGGTGGCCCACGCCCGTCCTAAGTGACTTCGGGCCAGTTCCTAAAAGAAGTGACCCCCAGGACAGAAGCCCTTCTGAAGGACGGTCTGGTTCAAGGGGCAGAGACCAGAGAAGGGTCTCACAGCCCCGCTGCCCGCAGCCTTCCTGGGGAGGCGGCGCGGGGGGGCCCTCATCACATTACATCAGCCACCTGCTGTGACTTCAGGCCTTCCGGATGCAGAGCTGTGCCTTGTGTGTTTGGCAGATGGGGGTCTTGCTCCCAGGGGTCCCAGAGTCCGCATCGGCCTCCGGGCTGCCGTTCTCCCACCAGACACGGTGTTGCGAGCCGACGACAAAACCCAACCGGCCTGGATGTCTGGTAGACACCCGCCCTCCTGGCCAGCAGCCGGGGCGTGGAAGCGGCGGGTCCTGGGAGCCCGCGGGCGTGGGGCCGCCTGCCCGCTGACGGTTTTATGGGACGATGCGCCATTTAGATCACACGGGCCTATTTGTCAGCGGGCTGCCCCGTTTGCTGTGATGCGTAACCCGGCCGCCTTCCGTGGCCCTGTGAGCAGCTGCCTCTGAGGTTGGGGACCCGTGGGGACTGGGTGGGAGCTCAGAGGCGGGGGCGCCCGCCCCCGCTGTGAGGTGGGCGCTGGGGGTGCAGCGGGCAGGCCCGGGGGTGGGGGGAAGCGTCCGGTGCCCAGGCCGGGAGCCAGCCTGGCGGCGTCTGGGGCGGCTGCAGCTGTCCAGCCACTGGCTTCCAGACTGGATCAGCCAGGAAGCGGTGGGGTGTTTTTTTTTTTTTTTGGTTTTTTGTTTTCATCCTGACTGGGGGTTGGGGAGGAAGAGGGAACAAACAGGTGGGTTGGGGTCCTTGCCTCTTCCCCGCCTCCAGGCCCCCCACCCCGACTGAGAGTCCAGTATCTAGATGAAAAGACTTTCGAGGCTGGGGGTACCCACCGGGTGCCTGGAGCCGCAGGCAAGGCCAGGCAGCCCCTGGGTGCAGGGGCTTGGTTTTCCACTGGACGTTTCCAGAAGTGGTGGGGCGGGGACGGCAGAGGACGGGGTGCTGCCCATAGAGGCCTCCAGGCAGCGGGCTCAGGCCCCCAAAGGGTGGCCACTCCCCCGGGCCCCGCTCCCAGCCAGGAAGGGCGCCTCCTTCGCCCTGGGAAGCAAGAACTAACCCACTCGGTGGCCGTCCTCTCGGGAAAGGGCAGGTCTCGGCGGCTCTCTTCCCTGGGAATC